>WOVY01002894.1:0-273651 GCA_013436015.1 Rhipicephalus annulatus | reverse complement strand
ACGAGTGTGGCACACTCTTTTGAGCCTGTTTGGCGTCACGTGGCACGCGAACTTGTTACGAGTGGGCAGCTGACCAATAGTCCCTTGTATACAGCTTAAGGCACTAAGTCTGCCGGTACTAGACCCTCGTTAATGAATAAGGAAAAAGTGTATACCTAAGGGCTCGTTTTCCCGTGTTTTTACACAATATGATGAGATCTAACAGACAATAATGGCGAGAAAGTATAGAGGAAGATATTAGACCTAATGCAATGTAAATATGAAGAAAGTGGGTGAAACGATAACTTGCCGTGGGCAGGAACCAAACCTGCGACCTTCAAATGACGCATTCGATGCTCTACCACTGAGCTACCACGACAGCTATCCCCCAGCCACTTTATAGGGTTTATATGTGAATTCAACGTAGCAGTGTCAGTCAGCGCCACCAGTAGCCATGGCGGCGAGTGAGGCAACAGTTTTTGGAGCCTGTTTGGCCTCAGTAGCACGTGAACTGTTACGAGTGTTGCAGCTGACCTATAGCCCCTCGTATACGCCTAAGGCACTAAGTCTGCCAGTACGAAACCCTCGTTAATATTAAGGAAAGAAGGGTATACCTGAGGGCTCTTTTTACGTGTTTTTAACACATTATGAATGAGAACTAACAGACAATATAACCAAGGAAAGTATAGGGGAAGATATTAGACCAAACTGCAATGTAAAAATGACGAAAAGTGGGTGAAAAGATAACTTGCCATGGGCAGGATCGGAGCCTGCGACCTTCGAATGACGTGTTCGATGCTCTACCACTGAGCACCACGACAGCTAACTCCCCAGCCGCTTTATAGGGTTTATATGTGGATTAAACGTGAGAGATTGAATCAGCGCTACCAGTAGCCCTGGCGGCGAGTGTCGCACACTCCTTTGAGCCTGTTTGGCGTCACGTAGTACGCGAACTAGTTACCATTGGGCAGCTGACCAATAGTCCCTCGTATACAGCTTAAGGCACTAGGTCTGCCAGTACGGGACCCTAGTAATGGAAAAGGAAAGAACTGTATACCTAAGGGCTTCTTTTCTCCTGTTTTTACACAATATGAATGAGAACTAACAGACAATAATGGCGAGGAAAGTATAGGGGAAGATATAAGACCTCAATTGCATGTAAATATGAAGAAAGTGGGCGAAAAGGTAACTTGCTGTGGGCAGGATCGGAACCTGCGACCTTCGAATGACGCTTTCGATGCTCTACCACTGAGCTATCACGACAGCTATCCCCCCGCCACTTTATAGGGTTTATAGTGAATTAAACGTGGGAGTGTCAGTCAGCACCACCAGTAGCCATGGCGGCGAGTGTGGCACACTCTTTTGAGCCTGTTGGCGTACGTAGAACGTGAACTAGTTACGAGTGGGCAGCTAACTAATAGTCCCTCGTATACAGCCCTAAAAAGCACTAAGTCTCTCAGTACGAGACTCTCGTTAAGGAATAAGGGAAGAAGTGTATACCTAAGGGCTTGTTTTTCAGTGTTTTTACAAAATAAGATGATATCTAACAGACAATAATGGCAAGGAAAATATAGGGGAAAATATTAGACCAAATTGCAATCTAAATATGAAGAAAGTGGGTGAAAAAGATAACTTGCCGTGGGCAGGATCGGAACCTGCGACCATTGGAATGACGTGTTTCGATGCTCTACTACACTGAGCTACCACGACACCTATTCCAACAGCCACTTTATAGGGTTGATATGTAGATTAAACGTGGGGAGGTTTAATCAGCGCCACCAGTAGCACATGGCAACGAGTGTGGCACACTCTTTTTGAGCCTGTTTGGCGTCACGTGGCACGCGAACTTGTTACGAGTGGGCGCTGACCAATAGTCCCTTGTATACAGCTTAAGGCACTAAGTCTGCCGGTACTAGACCCTCGTTAATGAATAAGGAAAGGATTGTATACCTAGGGGCTCGTTTCCCGTGTTTTTTACACATATGATTGCGATATAACAGACAATAATGGCGAGTAAAGTATAGAGGAAGATATTAGACTATTGCAATGTAATATGAGAAACGTGGGTGAAACGATAACTTGCCGTGGGCAGGAACCAAACCTGCGAACTTCAAATGACGCATCAATGCTCTACGACTGAGCAACCACGACAGCTATCCCCAGCCACTTTAAAGTGTTATATGTGAATCAACGTAGCAGTGTCAGTCAGCGCCACCAGTAGCCATGGCGGCGAGTGAGGCACAGTTTTTGAAGCCTGTTTGGCCTCACGTAGCACGTGAACTTGTTACGAGTGTGCAGCTGACCTATAGCCCCTCGTATACAGCCTAAGGCACTAAGTCTGCCAGTACGAAACCCTCGTTAATAATTAAGGAAAGAAGGGTATACCTGAGGGCTCTTTTTACGTGTTTTACACATTATGAATGAGAACTAACAGACAATAATACCAAGGAAAGTATAGGGGAAGATATTAGACCAACTGCAATGTAAAAATGACGAAAAGTGGGTGAAAAGATAACTTGCCATGGGCAGGATCGGAGCCTTGCGACCTTCGAATGACGTGTTCGATGCTCTACCACTGAGCCACCACGACAGCTAACTCCCCAGCCGCTTTATAGGGTTATATGTGGATTAAACGTGAGAGATTGAATCAGCGCTAACCAGTAGCCGTGGCGACGAGTGTCGCACACGTCCTTTGAGCCTGTTTAGCGTCACGTAGTACGCGAACTAGTTACCATTGGGCAGCTGACCAATAGTCCCTCGTATACAGCCTTAAGGCACTAGGTCTGCCAGTACGGGACCCTAGTTAATGGAAAAGGAAAGAACTGTATACCTAAGGGCTTCTTTTTTTCCTGTTTTTACACAATATGAATGAGAACTAACAGACAATAATGGCGAGAAAGTATAGGGGAAGATATAAGATCTAATTGCCAATGTAAATATGAAGAAAGTGGGCGAAAAGGTATACTTGCTGTGGGCAAGATCGGAACCTGCGACCTTCGAATGACGTGTTCGATGCTCTACCCACTGAGCTACCACGACAGCTATCCCCCCAGCCATTTTCTAGGGTTTTAAGGTGGATTAAACGTGAGAACTTCAGTCAGCGCCACCAGTAGCCATGGCGGCGAGTGTGGCACACTCCTTTGAGCCTGTTTGGCGTCACGTAGTACGCGAACTAGTTACGAGTGCGCAGCTGACCCATAGTCCCTCGTAATACAGCTTAAGGCACTAAGTCTGTCAGTACGAGACCCTCGTTAATGAATAAAAAAAGAAGTGTAATCCCAGGGCTCGTTTTTTCGTGTTTTTACACAAAATGAAATCTAACAGACAATATGCCAAGGAAAGTATAGGGGAAGATATTAGATCGAATTGCAAGGTAAAAATGAAGAAAAGTGGGTGAAAAGATAACTTGCCGTGGGCAGGATCGGAACCTGCGACCTTCGAATGACGCGTTCGATGTTCTACCACTGAGCTACCACGACAGCTATCCCCCCAGCAACTTTATAGGGTAGATATGTTAAAAACGAGAGAGTGTCAGTCAGCGCCACCAGTAGCCAAGGAGGCGAGTGGGGTAACACTCTCTCGAGCCTGTTTGGCGTACGTAGAACGTGAACTTGTTACGAGTGGGCAGCTGACGAATAGTCCCTCGTTTACAGCCTAAAGGCACTAAGTCTGCCAGTACGAGACCCTCGGTAATGAATAAGGAAAGAAGTCTATACCTAAGGGCTAGTTTTTCAGTGTTTTTTACAAAATAGGAATTATATCTAACAGACAATAATGGCAAGGAAAATATAGGGGAAAATATTAGACCAATTGCAATGTAAATATGAAGAAAAGTGGGTAAAAGATAGCTTGCCGTTGGCAGGATCGGAACCTGCGACCTTCGAATGACGTGTTCGATGCTCTACCACTGAGCTACCACGACACCTATTCCAACAGCCACTTTATAGGGTTGATATGTAGATTAAACGTGGGAGGTTTAATCAGCGCCACCAGTAGCCATGGCGGCGAGTGTGGCAACACTTTTTTAAGCCTGTTTGGCGTCACGTAGTACGCGAACTAGTTACGAGTGGGCAGCTGAAGAATAGTCCCTCGTAAACAGCTTAGGGCACTAAGTCTTCCAGTACGAGACCCTCGTTAATGATTGAGCAAAAAAGTGTATACATAAGGGCTCGTTTTTACGTGTTTTTACACATTATGAATGAGATCTAACAGACAATCATGCCAAGGAAAGTATAGGGGAAGATATTAGACCAAACTGCATTGTAAAATTGACGAAAAGTGGGTGAAAAGATTACTTGCCGTGGGCGAGATCGGAACCTGCGACCTTCGAATGACGTGTTCGATGCTCTACCACTGAGCTACCACGACAGCTATCCCCCAGCCAATTTATAGGGTTTATATGTGGATTAAACGTGAGAGATTCAGTCATCGCCACCAGTAGTCATGGCGGCGAGTGTGGCACACTCCTTTGAGCCTGTTTGGCTTCACGTAGTACGCGAACTTGTTAGGAGTGGGCAGCTGACCAATAGTCCCTCGTATACAGCCTAAAGGAACTAAGTCTGCCAGTACGAGACCCTCGTTAACGAATAAGGAAAGAAGTGTATACCTAAAGGCTTGTTTTTCAGTGTTTTTACAAAATAGGAATGAGATCTAACAGACAATAATGCCAAAGAAAGTATAGGAGAAGATAGACCAAATTGCGATGTAAAAATGAAGAAATGTGGGTGAACAGTATAACTTGCCGTGGGCAGGATCGGAACCTGTGACTTTCGAATGACGCGTTCGATGCTCTACCACTGAGCTACCACGACAGCTATCCCCACCGCCACTTTATAGGGTTTATATGTGAATTAAACGTGGGAGTGCCAGTCAGCACCACCAGTAGCCATGGCGGCGAGTGTGGCACACTCTTTTGAGCCTGTTTGGCGTACGTAGAACGTGAACTAGTTACGAGTGGGCAGCTGACGAATAGTCCCTCGTATACAGCTTAAGGCACTAAATCTGCCAGTGCGAGAACCTCGTTAATGAGTAAGCAAAAAAGTGTATACCTAAGGGCTCGTTTTTACGTGTTTTTACACATTATGAATGAGATCTAACAGACAATAATGCCAAGAAAAGTATAGGGGAAGATATTAAACAAAATGCAATGTAAAAATGACGAAACGTTGGTGAAAAGATAACTTGCCGTGGGTAGGATCGGAACCCGCGACTTTCGAATGACGCGTTCGATGCTCTACCACTGAGCTACCACGACAGCTATCCCCCCAGCCACTTGTTAGGGTTTATACGTGAATTAAACGTGGGAGTGTCAGTCAGCGCCACCAGTAGCCATGGCAACGAGTGTGGCACAATCTTTTGAGCCTGTTTGGCGTCACGTGGCACGCGAACTTGTTACGAGTGGGCAGCTGACCAATAGTCCCTTGTATACATCTTAAGGCAATAAGTCTGCCGGTACTAGACCCTCGTTAATGAATAAGGAAAGAGTGTATACCTAAGGGCTCGTTTTCCCGTGTTTTTACACAATATGATTGCGATCTAACAGAAAATAATGGCGAGTAAAGTATAGAGGAAGATATTAGACCTAATTGCAATGTAAATATGAAGAAAAGTGGGTGAAACGATAACTTGCCGGGGGCAGGAACCAAACCTGCGACCTTCAAATGACGCATTCAATGCTCTACGACTGAGCAACCACGACAGCTATCCCCCAGCCACTTTATAAGTGTTTATATGTGAATTCAACGTAGCAGTGTCAGTCAGCGCCACCAGTAGCCATGGCGGCGAGTGAGGCACAGTTTTTGGAGCCTGTTTGGCCTCACGTAGCACGTGAACTTGTTACGAGTGTGCAGCTGACCTATAGCCCCTCGTATACAGCCTAAGGCACTAAGTCTGCCAGTACGAAACCCTCGTTAATAATTAAGGAAAGAAGGGTATACCTGAGGGCTCTTTTTACGTGTTTTACACATTATGAGTGAGAACTAACAGACAATAATACCAAGGAAAGTATAGGGGAAGATATTAGACCAAACTGCAATGTAAAAATGACGAAAAGTGGGTGAAAAGATAACTTGCCATGGGCAGGATCGGAGCCTGCGACCTTCGAATGACGTGTTCGATGCTCTACCACTGAGCCACCACGACAGCTAACTCCCCAGCCGCTTTATAGGGTTTATATGTGGATTAAACGTGAGAGATTGAATCAGCGCTACCAGTAGCCGTGGCGACGAGTGTCGCACACTCCTTTGAGCCTGTTTAGCGTCACGTAGTACGCGAACTAGTTACCATTGGGCAGCTGACCAATAGTCCCTCGTATACAGCTTAAGGCACTAGGTCTGCCAGTACGGGACCCTAGTAATGGAAAAGGAAAGAACTGTATACCTAAGGGCTTCTTTTTTCCTGTTTTTACACAATATGAATGAGAACTAACAGACAATAATGGCGAGGAAAGTATAGGGGAAGATATAAGATCTAATTGCAATGTAAATATGAAGAAAGTGGGCGAAAAGGTAACTTGCTGTGGGCAAGATCGGAACCTGCGACCTTCGAATGACGTGTTCGATGCTCTACCACTGAGCTACCACGACAGCTATCCCCCCAGCCATTTTCTAGGGTTTTAATGTGGATTAAACGTGAGAACTTCAGTCAGCGCCACCAGTAGCCATGGCGGCGAGTGTGGCACACTCCTTTGAGCCTGTTTGGCGTCACGTAGTACGCGAACTAGTTACGAGTGCGCAGCTGACCCATAGTCCCTCGTATACAGCTTAAGGCACTAAGTCTGTCAGTACGAGACCCTCGTTAATGAATAAAAAAAGAAGTGTAATCCCAGGGGCTCGTTTTTTCGTGTTTTTACACAAAATGAAATCTAACAGACAATAATGCCAAGGAAAGTATAGGGGAAGATATTAGATCGAATTGCAAGGTAAAAATGAAGAAAAGTGGGTGAAAAGATAACTTGCCGTGGGCAGGATCGGAACCTGCGACCTTCGAATGACGCGTTCGATGTTCTACCACTGAGCTACCACGACAGCTATCCCCCCAGCAACTTTATAGGGTAGATATGTTAAAAAACGAGAGAGTGTCAGTCAGCGCCACCAGTAGCCAAGGAGGCGAGTGGGGTACACTCTCTCGAGCCTGTTTGGCGTACGTAGAACGTGAACTTGTTACGAGTGGGCAGCTGACGAATAGTCCCTCGTTTACAGCCTAAAGGCACTAAGTCTGCCAGTACGAGACCCTCGGTAATGAATAAGGAAAGAAGTGTATACCTAAGGGCTAGTTTTTCAGTGTTTTTACAAAATAGGAATTATATCTAACAGACAATAATGGCAAGGAAAATATAGGGGAAAATATTAGACCAAATTGCAATGTAAATATGAAGAAAAGTGGGTAAAAAGATAGCTTGCCGTTGGCAGGATCGGAACCTGCGACCTTCGAATGACGTGTTCGATGCTCTACCACTGAGCTACCACGACACCTATTCCAACAGCCACTTTATAGGGTTGATATGTAGATTAAACGTGGGAGGTTTAATCAGCGCCACCAGTAGCCATGGCGGCGAGTGTGGCACACTTTTTTAAGCCTGTTTGGCGTCACGTAGTACGCGAACTAGTTACGAGTGGGCAGCTGAAGAATAGTCCCTCGTAAACAGCTTAGGGCACTAAGTCTTCCAGTACGAGACCCTCGTTAATGATTGAGCAAAAAAGTGTATACATAAGGGCTCGTTTTTACGTGTTTTTACACATTATGAATTAGATCTAACAGACAATCATGCCAAGGAAAGTATAGGGGAAGATATTAGACCAAACTGCATTGTAAAATTGACGAAAAGTGGGTGAAAAGATTACTTGCCGTGGGCGAGATCGGAACCTGCGACCTTCGAATGACGTGTTCGATGCTCTACCACTGAGCTACCACGACAGCTATCCCCCAGCCAATTTATAGGGTTTATATGTGGATTAAACGTGAGAGATTCAGTCATCGCCACCAGTAGTCATGGCGGCGAGTGTGGCACACTCCTTTGAGCCTGTTTGGCTTCACGTAGTACGCGAACTTGTTAGGAGTGGGCAGCTGACCAATAGTCCCTCGTATACAGCCTAAAGGAACTAAGTCTGCCAGTACGAGACCCTCGTTAACGAATAAGGAAAGAAGTGTATACCTAAAGGCTTGTTTTTCAGTGTTTTTACAAAATAGGAATGAGATCTAACAGACAATAATGCCAAAGAAAGTATAGGAGAAGATAGACCAAATTGCGATGTAAAAATGAAGAAATGTGGGCGAACAGTATAACTTGCCGTGGGCAGGATCGGAACCTGTGACTTTCGAATGACGCGTTCGATGCTCTACCACTGAGCTACCACGACAGCTATCCCCACCGCCACTTTATAGGGTTTATATGTGAATTAAACGTGGGAGTGCCAGTCAGCACCACCAGTAGCCATGGCGGCGAGTGTGGCACACTCTTTTGAGCCTGTTTGGCGTACGTAGAACGTGAACTAGTTACGAGTGGGCAGCTGACGAATAGTCCCTCGTATACAGCTTAAGGCACTAAATCTGCCAGTACGAGAACCTCGTTAATGAGTAAGCAAAAAAGTGTATACCTAAGGGCTCGTTTTTACGTGTTTTTACACATTATGAATGAGATCTAACAGACAATAATGCCAAGAAAAGTATAGGGGAAGATATTAAACAAAATGCAATGTAAAAATGACGAAACGTTGGTGAAAAGATAACTTGCCGTGGGTAGGATCGGAACCCGCGACTTTCGAATGACGCGTTCGATGCTCTACCACTGAGCTACCACGACAGCTATCCCCCCAGCCACTTGTTAGGGTTTATATGTGAATTAAACGTGGGAGTGTCAGTCAGCGCCACCAGTAGCCATGGCGGCGAGTGTGGCACAATCTTTTGAGCCTGTTTGGCGTCACGTGGCACGCGAACTTGTTACGAGTGGGCAGCTGACCAATAGTCCCTTGTATACATCTTAAGGCAATAAGTCTGCCGGTACTAGACCCTCGTTAATGAATAAGGAAAGAAGTGTATACCTAAGGGCTCGTTTTCCCGTGTTTTTACACAATATGATTGCGATCTAACAGAAAATAATGGCGAGTAAAGTATAGAGGAAGATATTAGACCTAATTGCAATGTAAATATGAAGAAAAGTGGGTGAAACGATAACTTGCCGGGGGCAGGAACCAAACCTGCGACCTTCAAATGACGCATTCAATGCTCTACGACTGAGCAACCACGACAGCTATCCCGCAGCCACTTTATAGTGTTTATATGTGAATTCAACGTAGCAGTGTCAGCCAGCGCCACCAGTAGCCATGGCGGCGAGTGAGGCACAGTTTTTGGAGCCTGTTTGGCCTCACGTAGCACGTGAACTTGTTACGAGTGTGCAGCTGACCTATAGCCCCTCGTATACAGCCTAAGGCACTAAGTCTGCCAGTACAAAACCCTCGTTAATGAATTAAGGAAAGAAGGGTATACCTGAGGGCTCTTTTTATGTGTTTTTACACATTATGAATGAGAACTAACAGACAATAATACCAAGGAAAGTATAGGGGAAGATATTAGACCAAACTGCAATGTAAAAATGACGAAAAGTGGGTGAAAAGTTAACTTGCCATGGGCAGGATCGGAACCTGCGACCTTCGAATGACGTGTTCGATGCTCTACCACTGAGCCACCACGACAGCTAACTCCCCAGCCGCTTTATAGGGGTTTATATGTGGAATAAACGTGAAGAGATTGAATCAGCGCTACCAGTAGCCCTGGCGGCGAGTGTCGCACACTCCTTTGAGCCTGTTTGGCGTCACGTAGTACGCGAACTAGTTACCATTGGGCAGCTGACCAATAGTCCCTCGTATACAGCTTAAGGCACTAGGTCTGCCAGTACGGGACCCTAGTAATGGAAAAGGAAAGAACTGTATACCTAAGGGCTTCTTTTCTCCTGTTTTTACACAATATGAAATGAGAACTAACAGACAATAATGGCGAGGAAAGTATAGGGGAAGATATAAGACCTCATTGCAATGTAAATATGAAGAAAGTGGGCGAAAAGGTAACTTGCTGTGGGCAGGATCGGAACCTGCGACCTTCGAGATGACGTGTTCGATGCTCTACCACTGAGCTACCACGACAGCTATCCCCCCAGCAAATTTATAGGGTAGATATGTTAATTAAACGAGAGGTGTCAGTCAGCGCCACCAGTAGCCAAGGAGGCGAGTGGGGTACACTCTCTTGAGCCTGTTTGGCGTACGTAGAACGTGAACTTGTTACGAGTGGGCAGCTGACCAATAGTCCCTCGTTTACAGCCTAAGCCACTAAGTCTGCCAATACGAGACCCTCGGTAATGAATAAGGAAAGAAGTGTATACCTAAGGGCTAGTTTTTTCAGTGTTTTTACAACAATAGGAATGAGATCTAACAGACAATAATGACAAGGAAAAGTATAGGGGAAGATATTAGACCAAATTGCAATGTAAATATGAAGAAAAGTGGGTGAAAAGATAACTTGCCGTGGGCAGGATCGGAACCTGCGACCTTTCGAATGACGCGTTCGATGCTCTACCACTGAGCTACCACGACAGCTATCCCCCAGCCACTTTATAGGGTTTATATGTGAATTAAACGTGGGAGTGTCAGTCAGCGCCACCAGTAGCCATGGCGGCGAGTGTGGCACACTCTTTTGAGCCTGTTTGGCGTCACGTAGTACGCGAACTAGTTACGAGTGGGCAGCTGACGAATAGTCCCTCGTATACAGCTTAGGGCACTAAGTCTTCCAGTACGAGACCCTCGTTAATGAGTGAGCAAAAACGTTTATACATAAGGGCTCGTTTTTATGTGTTTTACACATTATGAATGAGATGTAACAGACAATAATGCCAAGGAAAGTATAGGGGAAGATATTAGACCAAACTGCATTGTAAAAATGACGAAAAGTGGGTGAAAAGATTACTTGCCGTGGGCGAGATCGGAACCTGCGACCTTCGAATGACGTGTTCGATGCTCTACCACTGAGCCACCACGACAGCTATCCCCCCCGCCAATTTATAGGGTTTATATGTGGATTAAACGTGGGAGTGTCAGTCAGCGCCACCAGTAGCCATGGCGGCGAGTGTGGCACACTCCTTTGAGCCTGTTTGGCTTCACGTAGTACGCGAACTAGTTACCAGTGGGCAGCTGACCAATAGTCTCTCGTATACAGCTTAAGGCACAAGGTCTGCCAGTACGAGACCCTCGTAATGAATAAGGAAAGAAGTGTATACCTACGGGCTCGTTTTTCCGTGTTTTTACACAATATGAATGAGAACTAACAGACAATAATGCCAAAGAAAGTATAGGAGAAGATATTAGACCAAATTGCGATGTAAAAATGAAGAAATGTGGGTGAACAGTATAACTTGCCGTGGGCAGGATCGGAACCTGTGACTTTCGAATGACGCGTTCGATGCTCTACCACTGAGCTATCACGACAGCTATCCCCCCCGCCACTTTATAGGGTTTATAGTGAATTAAACGTGGGAGTGTCAGTCAGCACCACCAGTAGCCATGGCGGCGAGTGTGGCACACTCTTTTGAGCCTGTTTGGCGTACGTAGAACGTGAACTAGTTACGAGTGGGCAGCTGACTAATAGTCCCTCGTATACAGCCTAAAAGCACTAAGTCTCTCAGTACGAGACCCTCGTTAAGGAATAAGGGAAGAAGTGTATACCTAAGGGCTTGTTTTTCAGTGTTTTTACAAAATAAGAATGATATCTAACAGACAATAATGGCAAGGAAATATAGGGGAATATATTAGACCAAATTGCAATGTAAATATGAAGAAAAGTGGGTGAAAAGATAACTTGCCGTGGGCAGGATCGGAACCTGCGACCTTCGAATGACGTGTTTGATGCTCTACCACTGAGCTACCACGACACCTATTCCAACAGCCACTTTATAGGGTTGATATGTAGATTAAACGTGGGAGGTTTAATCAGCGCCACCAGTAGCCATGGCAACGAGTGTGGCACACTCTTTTGAGCCTGTTTGGCGTCACGTGGCACGCGAACTTGTTACGAGTGGGGCAGCTGACCAATAGTCCCTTGTATACAGCTTAAGGCACTAAGTCTGCCGGTACTAGACCCTCGTTAATGAATAAGGAAAGGAGTGTATACCTAAGGGCTCCTTTTCCCGTGTTTTTACACAATATGATTGCGATCTAACAGACAATAATGGTCGAGTGAAGTATAGAGGAAGATATTAGACCTAATTGCAATGTAAATATGAAGAAAAGTTGGTGAAACGATAACTTGCCGTGGGCAGGAACCAAACCTGCGACCTTCAAATGACGCATTCAATGCTCTACAACTGAGCAACCACGACAGCTATCCCCCAGCCACTTTAAAGTGTTTATATGTGAATTCAACGTAGCAGTGTCAGTCAGCGCCACCAGTAGCCATGGCGGCGAGTGAGGCACAGTTTTTGAAGCCTGTTTGGCCTCACGTAGCACGTGAACTTGTTACGAGTGTGCAGCTGACCTATAGCCCCTCGTATACAGCCTAAGGCACTAAGTCTGCCAGTACGAAACCCTCGTTAATAATTAAGGAAAGAAGGGTATACCTGAGGGCTCTTTTTACGTGTTTTTACACATTATGAATGAGAACTAACAGACAATAATACCAAGGAAAGTATAGGGGAAGATATTAGACCAAACTGCAATGTAAAAATGACGAAAAGTGGGTGAAAAGATAACTTGCCATGGGCAGGATCGGAACCTGCGACCTTCGAATGACGTGTTCGATGCTCTACCACTGAGCCACCACGACAGCTAACTCCCCAGCCGCTTTATAGGGTTTATATGTGGATTAAACGTGAGAGATTGAATCAGCGCTACCAGTAGCCATGGCGGCGAGTGTCGCACACTCCTTTGAGCCTGTTTGGCGTCACGTAGTACGCGAACTAGTTACCATTGGGCAGCTGACCAATAGTCCCTCGTATACAGCTTAAGGCACTAGGTCTGCCAGTACGGGACCCTAGTAATGAAAAAGGAAAGAACTGTATACCTAAGGGCTTCTTTTTTCCTGTTTTTACACAATATGAATGAGAACTAACAGACAATAATGGCGAGGAAAGTATAGGGGAAGATATAAGACCTAATTGCAATGTAAATATGAAGAAAGTGGGCGAAAAGGTAACTTGCTGTGGGCAGGATCGGAACCTGCGACCTTCGAATGACGCGTTCGATGCTTCTACCACTGAGCTACCACGACAGCTATCCCCCCAGCCACTTTATAGGGTTTAGATATGTGAATTAAACGTGAGAGTGTCAGTCAGCGCCACCAGTAGCCATGGCGGCGAGTGTGGCTACACTCTCTTTGAGCCTGTTTGGCGTACGTAGAACGTGAACTAGTTACGAGTGGGCAGCTGACCAATAGTCCCTCGTATACAGCCTAAAGGCACTAAGTCTGCCAGTACGAGACCCTCGGTAATGAATAAGGAAGAAGTGTATACCTAAGAGCTAGTTTTTCAGTGTTTTTACAAAATAAGAATGATATCTAACAGACAATAATGGCAAGGAAATATAGGGGAAAATATTAGACCAAATTGCAATGTAAATATGAAGAAAAGTGGGTGAAAAATAACTTGCCGTGGGCAGGATCGGATTCTGCGACCTTCGAATGACGTGTTCGATGCTCTACCACTGAGCTACCACGACACCTATTCCAACAGCCAATTTATAGGGTTGATATGTAGATTAAACGTGGGAGGTTTAATCAGCGCCACCAGTAGCCATGGCGGCGAGTGTGGCACACTCTTTTGAGCCTGTTTGGCGTCACGTAGTACGCGAACTAGTTACGAGTGGGCAGCTGACGAATAGTCCCTCGTATACAGCTTAGGGCACTAAGACTTCCAGTACGAGACCCTCGTTAATGAGTGAGCAAAAAAGTGTATACATAAGGGCTCGTTTTTACGTGTTTTTACACATTATGAATGAGATGTAACAGACAATAATGCCAAGGAAAGTATAGGGGAAGATATTAGACCAAACTGCATTGTAAAAATGACGAAAAGTGTGTGAAAAGATTACTTGCCGTGGGCGAGATCGGAACCTGCGACCTTCGAATGACGTGTTCGATGCTCTACCACTGAGCTACCACGACAGCTATCCCGCAGCCAAATTATTGGGTTTATATGTGGATTAAACGTGAGAGATTCAGTCAGCGCCACCAGTAGCCATGGCGGCGAGTGTGGCACACTCCTTTGAGCCTGTTTGGCTTCACGTAGTACGCGAACTAGTTACCAGTGGGCACTGACCAATAGTCCCTCGTATACAGCTTAAGGCACAAGGTCTGCCAGTACGAGACCCTCGTAATGAATAAGGAAAGAAGTGTATACCTAAGGGCTCGTTTTTCCGTGTTTTTACACAATATGAATGAGAACTAACAGACAATAATGCCAAAGAAAGTATAGGAGAAGATATTAGACCAAATTGCGATGTAAAAATGAAGAAATGTGGGTGAACAGTATAACTTGCCGTGGGCAGGATCGGAACCGGCGACTTTCGAATGACGCGTTCAATGCTCTACCACTGAGCTACCACGACAACTATCCCCTCAGCCACTTGTTAGGGTTTAAAAGTGAATTAAACGTGGGAGTGTCAGTCAGCGCCACCAGTAGCCATGGCAACGAGTGTGGCACACTCTTTTGAGCCTGTTTGGCGTCACGTGGCACGCGAACTTGTTACGAGTGGGCAGCTGACCAATAGTCCCTTGTATACAGCTTAAGGCACTAAGTCTGCCGGTACTAGACCCTCGTTAATGAATAAGGAAAGAAGTGTATTCCTAAGGGCTCGTTTCCCGTGTTTTTACACAATATGATTGCAATCTAACAGACAATAATGGCGAGTAAATTATAGAGGAAGATATTAGACCTAATTGCAATGTAAATATGAAGAAAAGTGGGTGAAACAATAACTTGCCGTGGGCAGGAACCAAACCTGCGACCTTCAAATGACGCATTCAATGCTCTACGACTGAGCAACCACGACAGCTATCCCCCAGCCTTTTTATAGTGTTTATATGTGAATTCAACGTAGCAGTGTCAGTCAGCGCCACCAGTAGCCATGGCGGCGAGTGAGGCACAGTTTTTGGAGCCTGTTTGGCTTCACGTAGCACGTGAACTTGTTACGAGTGTGCAGCTGACCTATAGTCCCTCGTATACAGCCTAAGGCACTAAGTCTGCCAGTACGAAACCCTCGTTAATAATTAAGGAAAGAAGGGTATACCTGAGGTCTCTTTTTACGTGTTTTTACACATTATGAATGAGAACTAACAGACAATAATACCAAGGAAAGTATAGGGGAAGATGTTAGACCAAACTGCAATGTAAAAATGACGAAAAGTGGGTGAAAAGATAACTTGCCATGGGCAGGATCGGAACCTGCGACCTTCGAATGACGTGTTCGATGCTCTACCACTGAGCCACCACGACAGCTAACTCTCCAGCCGCTCTATAGGGTTTATATGTGGATTAAACGTGAGAGATTGAATCAGCGCCACCAGTAGCTATGGCAGCGCGTGTGGCACACTTCTTTGAGCCTGTTTGGCGTCACGTAGTACGCGAACTAGTTACCATTGGGCAGCTGACCAATAGTCCCTCGTATACAGCTTAAGGCACTAGGTCTGCCAGTACGGGACCCTAGTAATGGAAAAGGAAAGAACTGTATACCTAAGGGCTTCTTTTTTCCTGTTTTTACACAATATGAATGAGAACTAACAGACAATAATGGCGAGGAAAGTATAGGGGAAGATATAAGACCTAATTGCAATGTAAATATGAAGAAATTGGGCGAAAAGATAACTTGCTGTGGGCAGGATCAAAACTTGCGACCTTCGAATGACGTGTTCGATGCTCTACCACTGAGCTACCACGACAGCTATCCCCCCAGCCATTTTCTAGGGTTTTTATGTGGATTAAACGTGAGAGATTCAGTCAGCGCCACCAGTAGCCATGGCGGCGAGTGTGGCACACTCCTTTGAGCCTGTTTGGCGTCACGTAGTACGCGAACTAGTTACGAGTGGGCCGCTGACCCATAGTCCCTCGTATACAGCTTAAGGCACTAAGTCTGTCAGTACGAGACCCTCGTTAATGAATAAGGAAAGAAGTGTAATCCCAGGATCTCGTTTTTCCGTGTTTTTACACAAAATGAAATCTAACAGACAATAATGTCAAGGAAAGTATAGGGGAAGATATTAGACCGAATTGCAAGGTAAAAATGAAGAAAAGTGGGTGAAAAATAACTTGCCGTGGGCAGGATCGGAACCTGCGACCTTCGAATGACGCGTTCGATGTTCTACCACTGAGCTACCACGACAGCTATCCCCCCAGCAACTTTATAGGGTAGATATGTTAATTAAACGAGAGAGTGTCAGTCAGCGCCACCAGTAGCCAAGGAGGCGAGTGGGGTACACTTTCTTGAGCCTGTTTGGCGTACGTAGAACGTGAACTTTTACGAGTGGGCAGCTGACCAATAGTCCCTCGTTTACAGCCTAAAGGCACTAAGTCTGCCAGTACGAGACCCTCGGTAATGAATAAGGAAAGAAGTGTATACCTAAAGGCTTGTTTTTCAGTGTTTTTACAAAATAGGAATGCGATCTAACAGACAATGATGATAAGGAAAATATAGGGGAAGATATTAGACCAAATTGCAATGTAAATATGAAGAAACTTGGTGAAAAGATAACTTACCGTGGGCAGGATCGGAACCTGCGACTTTCGAATGACGCGTTCGATGCTCTACCACTGAGCTACCACGACAGCTATCCCCCAGCCACTTTATAGGGTTTATATGTGAATTAAGCGTGGGAGTGTCAGTCAGCCCCAACAGTAGCCATGGCGGCGAGTGTGGCACACTCTTTTGAGCCTGTTTGGCGTCACGTAGTACGCAAACTAGTTACGAGTGGGCAGCTGACTAATAGTCCCTCGTATACAACCTAAAA
Source organism: Rhipicephalus annulatus (assembly GCA_013436015.1). Lineage (NCBI taxonomy): Eukaryota > Metazoa > Arthropoda > Arachnida > Ixodida > Ixodidae > Rhipicephalus > Rhipicephalus annulatus. The sequence goes on along the minus strand of WOVY01002894.1, from coordinate 256,695 downwards.
GCACTAAGTCTCTCAGTACGAGACCCTCGTAATGAAGAAGGAAAGAAGTGTATACCTAAGGGTTGGTTTTTCCGTGTTTTTACACAAATAAGGTCTGACAGACAATAATGCCAAGGAAAGTATAGGGGAAGATATTAGACCAAATTGCAATGTAAATATGAAGAAAGTGGGCGAAAAGATAACTTCCCTTGGGCAGGATCGGAACCCGCGACTTTCGAATGACGCGTTCGATGCTCTACCACTGAGCTACTACGACAGCTATCCCCCCAGCCACTTGTTAGGGTTTATATGTGAATTAAACGTGGGAGTGTCAGTCAGCGCCACCAGTAGCCATGGCAACGAGTGTGGCACACTCTTTTGAGCCTGTTTGGCGTCACGTGGCACGCGAAATCGTTACGAGTGGGCAGCTGACCAATAGTCCCTTGTATACAGCTTAAGGCACTAAGTCTGCCGGTACTAGACCCTCGTTAATGAATAAGGAAAGAAGTGTATACCTAAGGGCCCGTTTTCCCGTGTTTTTACACAATATGATTGCGATCTAACAGACAATAATGGCGAGTAAAGTATAGAGGAAGATATTAGACCTAATTGCAATGTAAATATGAAGAAAAGTGGGTGAAACGATAACTTGCCGTGGGCAGGAACCAAACCTGCGACCTTCGAATGACGCATTCAATGCTCTACGACTGAGCAACCACGACAGCTATCCCCCAGCCACTTTATAGTGTTTATATGTGAATTCAACGTAGCAGTGTCAGTCAGCGCCACCAGTAGCCATGGCGGTGAGTGAGGCACAGTTTTTGGAGCCTGTTTGGCCTCACGTAGCACGTGAACTTGTTACGAGTGTGCAGCTGACCTATAGTCCCTCGTATACAGCCTAAGGCACTAAGTCTGCCAGTACGAAACCCTCGTTAATTATTAAGGAAAGAAGGGTATAACTGGGGGCTCTTTTTACGTGTTTTTACACATTATGAATGAGAACTAACAGAATAATACCAAGGAAAGTATAGGGGAAGATATTAGACCAAACTGCAATGTAAAAATGACGAAAAGTGGGTGAAAAGATAACTTGCCATGGGCAGGATCGGAACCTGCGACTTTCTAATGACGTGTTCGATGCTCTACCACTGAGCCACCACGACAGCTAACTCCCCAGCCGCTTTATAGGGTTTATATGTGGATTAAACGTGAGAGATTGAATCAGCGCCACCAGCAGCCATGGCGGCGAGTGTGGCAGACTCCTTTGAGCCTGTTTGGCGTCACGTAGTACGCGATATAGTTACCATTGGGCAGCTGACCAATAGTCCCTCGTATACAGCTTAAGGCACTAGGTCTGCCAGTACGGGACCCTAGTAATGGAAAAGGAAAGAACTGTACACCTAAGGGCTTCTTTTTTTCCTGTTTTTACACAATATGAATGAGAACTAACAGACAATAATGGCGAGGAAAGTATAGGGGAAGATATAAGACCTAATTGCAATGTAAATATGAAGAAAGTGGGCGCAAAGATAACTTGCTGTGGGCAGGATCGGAACCTGCGACCTTCGAATGACGTGTTCGATGCTCTACCACTGAGCTACCACGACAGCTATCCCCCCAGCCATTTTCTAGGGTTTTTATGTGGATTAAACGTGAGAGATTCAGTCAGCGCCACCAGTAGCCATGGCGGCGAGTGTGGCACACTCCTTTGAGCCTGTTTGGCGTCACGTAGTACGCGAACTAGTTACGAGTGGGCCGCTGACCCATAGTCCCTCGTATACAGCTTAAGGCACTAAGTCTGTCAGTACGAGACCCTCGTTAATGAATAAGGAAAGAAGTGTAATCCCAGGATCTCGTTTTTCCGTGTTTTTACACAAAATGAAATCTAACAGACAATAATGTCAAGGAAAGTATAGGGGAAGATATTAGACCGAATTGCAAGGTAAAAATGAAGAAAAGTGGGTGAAAAATAACTTGCCGTGGGCAGGATCGGAACCTGCGACCTTCGAATGACGCGTTCGATGTTCTACCACTGAGCTACCACGACAGCTATCCCCCCAGCAACTTTATAGGGTAGATATGTTAATTAAACGAGAGAGTGTCAGTCAGCGCCACCAGTAGCCAAGGAGGCGAGTGGGGTACACTTTCTTGAGCCTGTTTGGCGTACGTAGAACGTGAACTTTTACGAGTGGGCAGCTGACCAATAGTCCCTCGTTTACAGCCTAAAGGCACTAAGTCTGCCAGTACGAGACCCTCGGTAATGAATAAGGAAAGAAGTGTATACCTAAAGGCTTGTTTTTCAGTGTTTTTACAAAATAGGAATGCGATCTAACAGACAATGATGATAAGGAAAATATAGGGGAAGATATTAGACCAAATTGCAATGTAAATATGAAGAAAACTTGGTGAAAAGATAACGTACCGTGGGCAGGATCGGAACCTGCGACTTTCGAATGACGCGTTCGATGCTCTACCACTGAGCTACCACGACAGCTATCCCCCAGCCACTTTATAGGGTTTATATGTGAATTAAACGTGGGAGTGTCAGTCAGCCCCAACAGTAGCCATGGCGGCGAGTGTGGCACACTCTTTTGAGCCTGTTTGGCGTCACGTAGTACGCGAACTAGTTACGAGTGGGCAGCTGACTAATAGTCCCTCGTATACAACCTAAAAGCACTAAGTCTCTCAGTACGAGACCCTCGTAATGAAGAAGGAAAGAAGTGTATACCTAAGGGCTTGTTTTTCCGTGTTTTTACACAAAATAAGGTCTGACAGACAATAATGCCAAGGAAAGTATAGGGGAAGATATTAGACCAAATTGCAATGTAAATATGAAGAAAGTGGGCGAAAAGATAACTTCCCTTGGGCAGGATCGGAACCCGCGACTTTCGAATGACGCGTTCGATGCTCTACCACTGAGCTACCACGACAGCTATCCCCCCAGCCACTTGTTAGGGTTTATATGTGAATTAAACGTGGGAGTGTCAGTCAGCGCCACCAGTAGCCATGGCAACGAGTGTGGCACACTCTTTTGAGCCTGTTTGGCGTCACGTGGCACGCGAAATCATTACGAGTGGGCAGCTGACCAATAGTCCCTTGTATACAGCCTAAAGGCACTAAGTCTGCCAGTACGAGACCCTCGGTAATGAATATGGAAAGAAGTGTATACCTAAGGGCTTGTTTTTCCGTGTTTTTACAAAATAGGAATGATATCTAACAGACAATGATGGCAAAGAATATATAGGGGAAGATATTAGACCAAATTGCAATGTAAATATGAAGAAAACTGGGTGAAAAGATAACTTACTGTGGGCAGGATCGGAACCTGCGACTTTCGAGTGACGCGTTCGATGCTCTACCACTGAGCTACCACGACAGCTATGCCCCCAGCCACTTTAGAGGGTTTATATGTGAAATAAACGTGGGAGTGTCAGTCAGCGCCACCAGTAGCCATGGCGGCAAGTGTGGCACACTCTTTCGAGCCTGTTTGGCGTCACGTAGTACGCGAACTAGTTACGAGTGGGCAGCTGACGAATAGTCCCTCGTATACAGCTTAAGGCACTAAGTCTGCCAGTACGAGAACCTCGTTAATGAGTAAGCAAAAAAGTGTATACCTAAGGGCTTGTTTTTACGTGTTTTTACACATTATGAATAAGATCTAACAGACAATAATGCCAAGAAAAGTATAGGGGAAGATATTAGACCAAACTACAATGTAACAATGTCGAAAAGTGGGTGAAAGAATAACTTGCCGTGGGCAGGATCGAAACCTGCGACTTTCGAATGACGCGTTGGATGCTCTACCACTGAGCTACCACGACAGCTATCCCCCAACCACTTTATAGGGTTTATATGTGAATTAAACGTGAGAAATTCAGTCAGCGCCACCAGTAGCCATGGCGGCGAGTGTGGCACACTCCTTTGAGCCTGTTTGGCTTCACGTAGTACGCGAACTAGTTACCAGTGGGCAGCCGACCAATAGTCCCTCGTATACAGCTTAAGGCACAAGGTCTGCCAGTACGAGACCCTCGTAATGAATAAGGAAAGAAGTGTATACCTAAGGGCTCGTTTTTCCGTGTTTCTACACAATATGACTGAGAACTAACAGACAATAATGCCAAAGAAAGTATAGGAGAAGATATTAGACCAAATTGCATTGTAAAAATGAAGAAATGTGGTTGAAAAGATAACTTGCCGTGGGCAGAATCCAAACATGCGACTTTCGAATGACGCGTTTGATGCTCTACCACGACAGCTATCCCCCTAGCCACTTTATAGTGTTTATATGTGAATTAAACGTCGGAGTGTCAGTCAGCGCCACCATTAGCAATGGCGGCGAGTGTGGCACACTCCTTTGAGCCTGTTTGGCTTCACGTAGTACGCGAACTAGTTACCAGTGGGCAGCTGACCAATAGTTCTTCGTATACAACCTAAAGGCACTAAGTCTACCAGTACGATACCCTCGTTAATGAATAAGGAAAGAAGTGTATACCTAAAGGCTCGTTTTTTCGTGTTTTTACACAATATGAATGAGATCTATCAGACAATAATACCAAGAAAAGTAGAGGGGAAGATATTAAACCAAATTGCAATGTAAAATGAAGAAAAGTGGGTGAAAAGATAACTTGCCAAGGGCAGGATCCGAACCTACGACCTTCGATTGACGCGTTCGACGCCCTACCACTGAGCTACACTGACAGCTCTCACCCAAGCCATTTTTTAGGGTTTATATGTGAATTAAACATGGGGGTGTCCGTCAGTGCCACCAGTAGCCATGGCGGCGAGTGTGGCACACTCTTTTGAGCCTGTTTGGTGTAACGTAGCACGTGAACTTGTTACGAGTGGGCAGCTGACCAATATCCCTCGTATACAGCCTAAAGGCACTAAGTCTGCCAGTACGAGACCCTAGTTAATGAATAAGGGAAGAAGTGTATACCTAAAGCTCGTTTTTTCGTGTTTTTGCACAATATGAGTGAGATCTAACAGACAATGATGGCAAGAAAAATATAGGAGAAGATATTAGACCAAATTGCAATGTAAAATTGACAAAAAGTGAGTGAAAAGATAACTTGCCGTGGGCAGGATCGGAACCTGCGACCTTCGAATGACGTGTTCGATGCTCTACCACTGAGCTACCACGACAGCTATCCCCCCAGCCCCTTTATAGGGTTTATAGGGGGATTAAACGAGAGAGATTCAGTCAGCGCCACCAGTAGCCATGGCGGCGAGTGTGGCACACTCCTTTGAGCCTGTTTGGCGTCACGTAGTACGCGAACTAGTTACCAGTGGGCAGCTGACCAATAGTCCCTCGTATACAGCTTAAGGCACTAGGTCTGCCAGTACGGGGCCCTAGTTAATAGATAAGAAAAGAACTGTATACCTAAGGGCTTCTTTTTCCCTGTTTTTACACAATATGAATCAGAACTAACAGACAATAATGCCAAGGAAAGTATAGGAGAAGATATTAGACCAAATTGCAATGTAAAAATGAAGAAAAGTGGGTGAAAAGATAACTTGCCGTGGGCAGGATCGGAACCTGCGACCTTCGAATGACGCGTTCGATGCTCTAACACTGAGCTACCACGACAGCTATCCCCCCAGCCTTTTGTAGGGTTTATATGTGAATTAGGCGTGGGAGTATCAGTCAACGCCACCAGTAGCCATGGCGGTGAGTTTGGCACACTCTTTTGAGCCTTTTTTGGCGTCACGTAGCACGTGAACATGTTACGAGTGGGCAGCTGACCAATAGTCCCTCTTATACAGCCCAAAGGCACTAAGTCTGCCAGTACGAGACCCTCGTTAATGAATACAGGAAGACGTGTATACCTAAGGGCTGGTTTTTTCCGTGTTTTTACACAGTATGAGTGAGATCCAACCGACAATAATGCCAGGAAAAGTATAGGGGAAGATATTAGACCCAATTGCAATATAAAAATGAAGAAAAGTGGGTGAAAAGATAACTTGCCGTGGGCAGGATCCAAACCTACGACCTTCGAGTGACGCGTTCGACGCTCTACCATTGAGCTACAACGACCGCTATCACCCCAGCCACTTTATAGGGTTCATATTTTTTGTGTTCCAAGCACCCCTGTGTCACGAGCGAGCCCCGCGAAGGACGGGTTGCTGAAACTGCTTCCAGATGTTGACTCCTCTTCTTCCCCCGCTCAGCGCAAACGAGCCACCGTCGTTTCCCCCGGCAGTTCGGCCGCCGCCTCCATCCGAATAGGAATAAACTTGTTTTTAACCGTTCGAGGCTGTCTGAGCTTTTGGACTACCGCGACCAACGCGTACGTCTATGGGCCGACGACAACACCGGACATAACAGTGGCGACGAGGAAGTGGATTTGGACCAACGCTACGCAACGATATTGACAATCTACAAGCTATTGTTTCGCACGGGCTCCCAAATCGGCTACCCGAATTCAACGGCTCATCATGGTCATCGTGGTTTGGACGCCTGCAATTTTACTTCGAGGCTAACAACATCACTGATGCAGCAATGAAGAGGGCCAACCTGCTAACGCTGTGTGGGGAGCAGACATACGACACAGTCTGTGCCCTGATTCAGCCACACACTCCAGCAGCCGTTGACTACGACGACATGGTAGCAGCGCTACAAGAGCACTATGACCCAAGGCCATCGGAGATCTACTGTCGAGCCCGCTTCCAACGGCTAGACCAACTGTAAGGAAAAAAAGTGGCCGAATACGTAGCGGCTCACAAAAAGCTCGCGCCTGACTGCAATTTCGGAACGTTGACCGCGACAGCTGCAGCTATTGCGCAGGAGGGAGGATCTACTGCCACACCTGCTGACACCACTATGCTCCCCTTGGACGTTATGTTGCGTGACCGTTTTGTGTGCGGACTGCGTGACGCAGGCCTACAACAACGCCTGTTCGCGGAGACGGGTCTCCCCTTCTCCAAAGCCTACGACATCGCCCAACGAGCGGAGAGCACCGGTCACCAGCAGAGGGATATTCGACGGAACGTCGAGCCGGTGCATCACACCAGTCAGTAGTCAGGTCATTCCACGTCTAAGGCGAAATCAAGAAGAAAGACACAGCGCTGTTGGCGATGCGACGACATGCACGATCCCCATGTATGTCGATACAAGACAGCGATCTGCAATTTTTGCCAAAAACTGGGACACATTGAAAGGGCATGCATCTCGAAGCGCAAACAGCTCGAACCGAAGACTTCAGTGCAACGGAACAACAATGTCGACGCACAGGAGGGCCAGACGCAAGATACAAGCCGAACAGCACTAACGTCATTGGCATTATATGACTTAAACGCCGTTGTGAACCTCGGAACGAGACCGAAGAGTACAACTGAAATTATGGTACACCAGCGCCCTATCAGGTTTGAGGTGGATTCCAGAGCAGCATGTACGCTCATCAGCGAGGACACTTTTCGCGCTACTTGGCGTGAGAACGCGCCAGCTCTCCAGCAAGACGACACGCAGCTAAGAACGTGGTCCGGACATTCCCTTCCACTGCTGGGCTGTGCCAACGTAGACGTGTACTACAACGGGCAGACCCATCAGCTCCCCTTGCTAGTCGTCCACGGTTCTGGATCAAGCCTTTTAGGACGAAATTGGTTCACCCCCCTTGGAGTGGTCATTGGCGGAGTTCACCACACACTCAGTTATCCGTCATTGGAGCAGCTTCAAGATAAGTACAAAGCAGTGTTCTCCGAAAAAATACCAGGGAACAGCGGACGTCCAGTCACACTGGAGCTGCGGGAGGATGTCACAGAACGAGCGCTCAAAAAGGGCGCGCCGCCTAATTCTCGTGACGAGCCGCCGGAGTGACGCCGCGAGGTCGACGATAAAAAAAAGAAACAAACATCTAAAGACTCCCCCCCCCCGGACGCGCGACTCTCCCCTCGGAAGCGTGGCTTCGCCGATGAACTTCCTCACCCCACAACGGCGGCCGAGCAAGCACTGGAATGTTCTAGATGGAAAGGGGCGGGGTCATGCCGGATTGAGTCATCCGTCGCGGACGGCATGCGAACCGTCTCGGCCTCTCCCCAGCCTTTGCTGCGCATCGCGCCGACGAAATGATGAGAACTTTCTGGAATCTCGCGCAGACGGTATTTAATCGAGCAGCCGAGACGAGAGATCAGGAGAAGACGGAAGTTAGCGCCAGAGCGCGTAGGGATTCCGCCGTGTAGTCGGCGAAGGTTTTGTCCGTAGAGACAAAGCAGGAAAAGAAGATTATTTCCACCTGAGGGGTGACGACTCGAGCTACAGGCAAGAGTGTGTGTTTACCGCTATCGAGCGAAGACGCGTGGCAACAGCTGCGTGTGTGAAGCCGACGTGTTTCCGGCGAAGAAGTTTGAAGCTTGGAGAGTGGCCGATTGAAGACGCGAGGTTTCCTGGAAGAGAAACTTCGGCGAGGGTTCCTGGAAAAGAAACTTCAGAGGCAGCGGAACGACAACAACGCTGGACTTTGAGTGAGTGATTCTCGGAAGAGTATCATCCAGTCTTTTGTTCCAAGAACTTTGGACTGAATAGGTTTTCTATCTCTTTAGTCTTTGTCTTGGTTGTTCAATGCATGCGACTGCATTGTAGTGTGTATTGTTGTCTGTGTCCGTTGTTTCGAGTGTGGCTGATTGTACTGTGTAGTACGTTGTTTGATCGGTGACATATTGTACTCAAGTATCGTGGAGTGAGCATACTTGTGTATTGCTTTTTGATCTGCCATTATTGAGAATATAATTTTGTTTGTTTATCAACTCTCGGCTGTGACTTGTCCTTTGGGCCACAGCCGGCGTCCGCTGGCGCGCCAAAAAGGACCACTTCTAAATTGTCCACGCTTTCGTGGTGCGGTTCGGGGGGCCGATATTTCTGCCCTTAGAATTAGCCCGGCGATCGCCTCCCGATTTAACGAGACCAGTGAGACAGGGGATGTGACACCGAAATTTTTGAAAGCTAGGTCGGTGCCTTTCGCCCTACAAACGTCAGTCGAGAATGAGCTTGACCGACTGCAGGAACAAGGGATCATCGAACCGACGCAACATTTGGAATGGGCGACACCACTCGTTGTCGTCCGAAAGAAGAGCGGTACCCTACGCCTCTGCGGAGACTACCGGAGCACGGTCAACCTGGCAACAAAAGCATCTTCCTACCCACTGCCGACACCGGAAGAGGTTTTTGGCACGCTTCGTGGTGGAAAAATCTTCAGCACCTTGGACTTGACACAAGGCTACCAGCAGCTGAAGGTGAGCGAATCAACGTCTGAACTGCTCACGATAAACACTATTAAGGGTCTTTACAAAGTTAAAAGGCTACCATTCGGAATATCTGCAGCGCCAGCAATCTTCCAGAAATTTATGGAGTTCAGTTCAGTTTATTACCTTAAAGGTCCCCCTTTCTAGGAGGGGCATTACATAAGAGTCTACACTTAGCGGGATCCCAGGTGTTTGCTTCTACTTGGACGATGTTATTGTCAGTGGCGCCTCCAACGAAGAGCACACAGAACGCTTGGAGATCATTTTGGAAAGGCTAGCTAATGCTAATTTGCGCATCAGTAAAGAAAAATGTGTTTTTGCGGTGCCTGAAGTGAAGTTTCTTGGACATCAAATTGACGCGCAGGGTATCCATCCCACTGAAGACAAAGTGCGTGCAATCACCGAAGCACGAGCGCCTACTAACAAGCAAGAACTGCAGCCGTTTTGGGGGCTATTGACGTTCTACGACCGGTTCATAGAACATCGAGCTACAGTGGCCAACGATCTATATCAGCTCCTGCAGAAAGAAGTCCCATGGACTTGGTCGCCACGCCACCAAGAGTCATTTGTTGCCCTTAAGCAACTACTTCGCAAGTCTACTGTTCTGCGACACTACGACGAAAGGAGACCCCTACTGCTAGCCTGTGACACATCACCATACGGAGTGGGAGCAGTCCTCTCCCAAGTGGACGACCAGGGACGGGAAGCCCCGATCGCTTTTGCTTCGCGCACCCTATCGCAGGCAGAGAGGAATTATTCCCAGCTAGATAAAGAGGGTCTTGCCATCGTCTACGCAGCAGACCACTTTTTGCAGTACATTACCGGCAGGAAAGTGACTTTCATAACAGATCACCGGCCCTTATTGGGTATTATGGGTCCCCAGAAGCCAATGCCACAGACATTGTCACCGCGAATGACAGGATGGTGCATCAAGATGTCGGCGTACGATTACGAACTCGTACATCGCACGGGGAAGAAACACCAGAACGCCGACGCACTAAGCCGCCTGCCGCTAGACACCACAATAGATGAACCACCCCCGCCGGGTGATATACTCATGTTCGAGGCGCTGCCGAACCTTCCGCTAACAGCTGACACGATAGCAGCATCAACGCAGGAGTGCACTGTCTTGAAGGAAGTCTACGCAGCTATACAAGAAGGCAACGTGCAGAAGCTAAAGGGTGAACACTTCAACGCTTACCGCAAGCGAGCTGCGGAGTTGAGCACTCATCGCGGTTGCGTCACCTTGGGATCAAGAGTTGTAATTCCAGCGGCACTTCGCGAACAGACCATGTCGCTTGTCCACGAAGGTCATCGAGGCATTGTTGCCATGAAAAAGTGCGCCAGAAGTTATATGTGGTGGCCTGGTATCGACCATGATATATAATTAACAGTTCACGATTGCCAGCCTTGCCAAGACAGCCACAGAAGCCCGCCAAGAGCCCCTATTCGTGAATGGGAAAGACCAGACACGCCTTGGCACACCCTGCACATTGATTTTGCTGGACCTATCGAATGGTGTTCGTTCCTGGTGGTTGTAGACGCATACACCAAGTGGCTGGAGGTAAAACAAATGGCTACAACGACATCGGCAGCAGTTATCGACACTCTGCGGTCGTTGTTTGCAACGTTTGGCCTACCGCGCAAGGTGGTCTCGGACAACGGCACTCCGTTTGTGTCCACGAAGATTCTCAAGTTTTACCGTGACAACGGCGTCTCGTCTGTTACATCAGCTCCTTATTATCCGGCTACGAACGGACAAGCCGAGCGCTACGTGGCTGAGCTAAAGTGCGCCCTTACTAAAGACCAGACTGGGACAATGCAACGCCGCATCGCGCGCTTTCTCTTCAGACCGCACAACACTGTTCAAAGCACTACTGATCAAACGCCAGCGAAATTGATCTTCGGACGAGAAATGAGAACCCAGCTGACAGCAATTGTCCCGGAGCCCTCAACGAAAGCACCGTCGGAGGAAGAAAAGCTCCCGCATAGCTGGAGAATTGAAACAGGACAGCGCATATACGCCCGCCAGTTCCACAGAAAGCCCGGATGGGTTGAAGCGACGGCACTCAAACGCATAGGTTTATTTGATTTCAGATTTCAGATTTATTTATTTTCTGTACGTGCAACAGAAAAAACGAAGCAAAAGCAAAAGGCTACATAGCCTGACGGAGGCTTTTGCTCCGAAATACAGTCTGGCAAAATAAAATAAAAACTAAAAATAACATGTCATACACAACTTAGCCGAATTAGAGAACATCATTATATACAGATACAATTTGCAAATTTTGATCACACATGTAACCATTACAAATATAAAGAAAGAACAGGACAGTAAATAGTAATGAAATACCTAAAAAACATCGCAATATATACAATAGGTAAGGTAAGGAAAGCATCAGGAGACACATACGTTCCTAAAAAACAACAAAAGGACACAAATAGTGTACTCTAAGCAATTGGGACACAGAAAGTAATAAATAATCCAAATTTCTGTATTAAGTGTATTCAATACAATTATAAAGAAGAAATTCCTTGAACTTATTTTTGGAAGTTTTCTTATTTAGGTCAAGTACGTCACCCAGTTTGTTGAGGAGACTCGGTATTTGATAATCAATATGTTGTTGACCATAGGTTGTTCTAGTTTTCGGTGTTCTTATACTATGTGTACGGAGATAGTACTCAGCACATCGAGAAGAATCGTACATGGGGTATAGTTTATTATTTTGGATATACAATAATAACTTATAGTAATATATTTGGTTTGCTTGTAATATGAGATATTTAGGGAATAACGGACGTGCGCTAAGACCTTGTGGCATACCGTAATATCTCTCGAATAGTCTTAGTACCCTCTTTTGTAGTCTAAGTAATGTTTTATAATTTTGAGCCGTCGTTGTTCCCCAACATAAGACACAATAACTTAGCCTGGAATATATCAGTGTATAATATAACGCTTTCTTTAGCCAAAGTGGTAATAACGGACATAGTTTGTACATACATCCAACGCTTCTACTTAGATCTGCTGCCGATTTATTTATATGTTCATTCCAGGAAAGGTCTTCCTGGAACCACACACCCAAGAATTTCTGTACCTTGACTTGTTCTAAAGTCTGACCCTCAAAGGAGATACTTAGACTTATATTCCGTGGCTTATTAATGGGTGCAAACAATATATATTTAGTTTTACTCGCGTTTAGCCGCAACTTATTTAGTTTAATCCAGGAAGACAACTTATTTAGATATGTGTTTACAGACTTTTCAAGTTGAGAGATCGATGAACCAGCAAAAAATATATTAGTGTCGTCCGCATACATGATTAACTTAGGAGAATCCGGAATGCTACACAAGTTATTTACATAAACTATAAACAACAGAGGACCAAGTATCGATCCTTGTGGGACACCTTTGTTGACCCTCGCACGGGGAGATGTCTCTTGATTAATAGTGACATACTGATAGCGGTCTGTTAGGTAATTTTGAATTAACCTATTGGCAACGCCACGGACACCGTAGTTATTAAGTTTTTCTAAAAGAACACTGTGATGCACGGTGTCGAATGCTTTGCGGAAGTCAACAAAAAGACCAAGAGTATATAGCTTTTTCTCAAAATTGGTTAGTATCTCGTTTTTAATATTGCGGTCATGGCTCGTCGACATTGGTGGAAAGGGCACACGCCGCCACCTTAATCAGCAACGCCGTTCAGGTAATTTGCCAAAAGAGCCTCCCATTCAAGCAGCCACCTCGACGGAAGCTTCGTTCCACTTAGCCTGGCATCTCGCACCAGATGAATCGGCGCCGCCGCCCGCCGGCCCTGAACACAAGAGAAACGACACCCAGCGAGCGGAGGCTTCTCTTCCTAGTGCATACAGAGCGTCCACGCGCCCACGGCGGCCCCCAGATCGCTTCCAAGCGACAAGTTAGGGAGGGAGGAGATGTTGTGTTCCAAGCACCCCTGTGTCACAAGCGAGCCCCGCGAAGGACCGGTTGCTGAAACTGCTTCCAGATGTTGACTCCTCCTCTTCCCCCGCTCGGCACAAACGAGCCACCGTTGTTTCCCCCGGCAGTTTGGCCGCCGCCTCCATCCGAATAGGAATAAACTTGTTTTTAACCGTTCGAGGCTGTCTGAGCTTTTTGGACTACCGCGACCAACGCGTACGTCTATGGGCCGACGACAACACCGGACATAACATTATTATATGTGAATTAAACATGGGGGTGTCAGTCAGTGCCACCAGTAGCCATGGCGGCGAGTGTGGCGCACTCTTTTGAGCCTGTTTGGCGTAACGTAGCACGTGAACTTGATACGAGTGGGCAGCTGACCAATATCCCTCCTATACAGCCTAAAGGCACTAAGTCTGCCAGTACGAGACCCTCGTTAATGAATAAGGGAAGAAGTGTATACCTAAGGGCTCGTTTTTTCGTGTTTTTACACAATATGAATGAGATCTTACCGTCAATAATGGCAAGGAAAGTATAGGTGAATATATTAGGCCTAATTGCAATATAAATGTGAAGAAAAGTGGGTGAAACGATAACTTGCCGTGGGCAGGATCTGAACCTACGATTTTCGAATGACGCGTTCGATGCTCTACCACTGAGCTACCACGACAGCTATCCCCCAGCCACTTTATAGGACTCATATGTGAAATAAATGTGGGAGTGTCAGTCAGCGCCACCAGTAGCCATGGCAGCGAGTGTGGCACACTCTTTTGAGCCTGTTTGGCGTCATGTGGCACGCGAACTTGTTACGAATGGGCAGCGGACCAATAGTTCCTCGTATACAGCCTAAAGGCACTAAGCCTGCCAGTACGAGACCCTCGTTAATGAATAAGGAAAGAAGTGTATACCTAAGGGCTCGTTTTTCCATGTTTTTACACAATATGAATGCGATCTAACGGACAATAATGGCGAGGGAAGTGTAGGGGAAGATATTAGCCCTAATTGCAATGTAAATATGAAGAAAAGTGGGTGAAAAGATAACTTGCCGTGGGCAGGATCCCAACCTACGACCTTCGAGTGACGCGTTCGACGCTCTACCACTGAGCTACAACGACAGCTATCACCCCAGCCACTTTATAGGGTTTATATGTGAATTAAACATGGGAGTGTCAGCCAGCGCCACCAGTAGCCATGGCGGCGAGCGTGGCACACTCTTTTGAGCCTGTTTGGCATAACGTAGCACGTGAACTTGTTATGAGTGGGCAGCTGACCAATAGTCCCTCGTGTACAGCCTAAAGGCACTAAGTCTGCCAGTACTAGACCCTCGTTAATGAATAAGAGAAGAAGTGTATACCTAAGGGCTCGTTTTTCCGTGTTTTTACACAATAATAATGAGATCTAGCAGACAATAATGCCAAAGAAAGTATCGGGGAAGATATTAGACCAAATTGCAATGTGCATGAGATCATAAGTTCAAGCAAGATTAGAAATTAAGCAACGTGGAATAGGTAGGCTTGCCTTAGGAGCTCACAGGAATACACAAAATCAGGGAGTACAAGGTGATATGGGATGGACATCATTTGAGGGCAGGGAAGCTAGCAGCAAGATAAGATTTGAGAAGCGATTGAGAGTAATGGGGGGGAGCGTTTGGCTAGGAAGGTATTCAGCTACCTGTACATGAAGAATGTCGATACAAAACGGCGGAAGCGAACCAGAAAATTGACTGGTAAATACTTTGAAAACAGCGGGGGACCAAACCAAAAAGAATTATCGGTTAAGAAGAAGGTGAAGGAAGCCGAGACCGATATGTGGAGAATTGGCATGATTAAGATGTCTACATTAGAGATCTATCGAACTTTTAAGCAGGAAACTGCCAAGGAAAGGATCTATGATAATACTCGGGGTAGTTCTCCACTGTTTGAGGCCTGGACGGGAGTATTGCGAACCAAGACATATCGGGCCAAATACGAAGGGGTAGACACGGTATGAAGTGCGTGTGGAGAGAAAGAAGAAACTGCAAAACAATTGATACTGTTCTGTAAAGGGCTTCACCCTGTAGTTCAGGTTGATGGCGCAGAGTTTTTCAAAGCACTGGGGTTTAGGGACAGTGAGGGCAAAATAGACTTTAAGCCGGTAGAATTAACTTGAAGGAGGTTATCTGACTGGTGGCTAAAGTCAAGGCATGAGTGAAAATTGAACCCTTCGCTGCAAAGCACGAATCCTCAACCTCACTATTTAAAAAAATAAATGTAGTTTTTGGTTCATTAAGTATAATGGCTTGGTGGCTCTAGCCACCGCCCGATCTATAGGGTACAGCCTTATCCATCCATCCATCTATCCATCCATCCATGAAACTTTTGGAAAAGTGAGCTAGAATAGGATAGTGGGCTTGCTGGGGTACCCTGCTTGACGCTGGGTATGTCACACGTGTGGTGACGCCACCAGCGACTTCAATGTAGGGCACTGCCTGATGGAGGCGTTAGTGCGCAACTGAAATCATGCTTTTTGTTCGCTGTTATCTCATGCACTGGACGAAAATGCACGCGAATTTCGGCAGTGTAAACGGTGATGCTGATGTCGCTAAGACAATAAAAATAAAGAAATAAAACTAGCGTGGAGGTAGGTGCGTAGGCCGTTGGCCTACTTGTGCGCGTAGGTAACCATCTAGAACACTGTAGCATAATGTGTGCAGCTATACTGTTAGCTCGTTATTTGATGCTAAATGAAACACACCGATTACCATCAGTACTCGTGCGAATAAAGTTGTAGAAAACATTCTTTTCATAAACTCTGTCGGCGTAACTCGCACGATTAAACTGCATGCAGAACTCGATGCATGCAAGGGATGCTGTGCAAACATGAGATGCATTTAAATTCTCTTACAAGTGATAAGCAGCGATGGTGGACTTTTCAAAGCTTACGTTGCGCGGCTATCAATTGTAAACTGGATTCTTTGCATTTCTCGGGCCCTATACTTTCGTCACGCACGCCTTTTACGAGCGTGTGAAATTATTACTGATGCTGACATTGGCACACACTTGGGAGTTTTTACCACGAGCTCTTAATGTTATACATTTCACAGCATTTAAACATTTTCAGCTGCTCATTCTTTCTGCAGATCTCCATTACCTTGGTTTTGATTTTTGGCTATTTCTACACTGAATATTCCTATGCAAAGAATGTAAAAATCCACAGATAAGAAAAACAGGAAGCCGTTTCCCCAAGTACTGGGCACAAGTACATGAAAATTTACTCATCATATATATTGGGCACAGTTGCTTACAGGATATTTCTTCTTCAGGGGCAGCGGCTCAACTTTAGATGATTTGCCTTCGCCCGCTTCTCGGTTCTATCAGAATTAATACCTTTCACAAAACCACGTAACAATATAAAAGTTGATTACGTCTTTTGAGAGGCCAGGGGCATGTTGTTCGCACCCAATGTCTTGGGAAAACTTTTCTTACACGATTGTCAATACATCCAAAATGCTGTCAGAATGCAACTTGTGGCAAGAAAAGCACTCCGTCAACATGTTTTCTAGCTTGCTCACAAAACTGTACAGGTTGCTAGATGGATACAACAGTCCACCTTTGTCACGAAAAATGGTTAAACGAGCGAGCTGAAAATCTTCTCCTTGAGCTGGCATCGTGAGTAGTGTAATGCAAACTTCGCAGTTTCTTTTAATGACACACTTTCGCGCAATATTGCCAGCAACATAAAAGATCAGCCTGGAATCACTTCTAGCAATATGCTGGTTGTGGTCAATAGATGCCGGCACAAAACTAGGCTCAATGACAGTGCTTGCACTGTCAACTGAATCGTCTTGTGTCAGTGTGTCAGTAGCAGCACTGATCTCCAGCAATGAAGCTAGCTCGCCTTGGTCACAATTCCCCTGGCTAACTGTTTTCACGAGACCATAGAATGACAGACAAGTAATGGTTAGCAAAAACTGAGTTGGCGTGGGGTGGCCGTTGCTGCCGGATGACTGACGTATAATAACAAATAAATTTTCTAATGGGTCTTGGCTGGTCTTTGATGTCATTACGTATTTAAATGCTACTTTCCTTGTCAAATAAGAAACTACTTCTAGCCCACTGGTTGTAGTCACACGCAGTCCAGTCACGTAGATTATATGCACGTAGTCCCGTAGCACATACTTCGGTTGAAAATGAAGGTCCCACACGGCAGATGTGTCGTCCAGGGCTTTGTCCGCTCGATGCAAATTTCTTTCCCATTGCTTCTTCAGGGCTGCATCCTTCGGAACGCGGAACAAAGACGGCTTCTTGCTGCCCTTCACGTGGACGTAACCTGTACGACAGCCTGGTGCAAAACAGTGGTTTTGCCGCCGCGGAAGCATTTTAACCTCGTTTGAGGGTCACTGCTTGTTAGGCCACATCACTGTTCGCCGAAGAACCTAGAGGATTGAGGATGCAAAGCGCGACGAGTTCTCAAAGTAACAAAACTCGCACACACTGACCGCCACTCCAAACAGGCAGCAACTGCCCCAGCGCCAACGCTCGCTACATTTAATGCGGCGGTGGCGCTTCGCCGCGGAGGCGCGCCGAAGCACGTTTGTGTGACATTGGCGGCGTCACCGTGATGCATGGCGCCGGCCGGCGACTCGCGGCGAGTGAGCCCACTACCCTATTCTCGCTCACTTTACTTTCGGTTTTGACTGTCACGGTGAATGGACGTGTTTTTGAGCGCTCCTGATCGACTGCGCAGATAAGTTGTTTTGCATGTTTTGAGCTTGTCTTTATAATAATAAGGTAGAAGTTTAAATTCCTGTAGCACTTATTTTATTGTAAGGCTTTTCGGGGGTCAGTCACCAGGTATTTATTAGTTTGTGTGTGTGTACACAAGAGTGGCGATGTGGGCTTGTTGGTGGAACATTTGAAAGAAATTTATGTAGCGCGAGGCGAAAAAACGAACACAGGAAAGCGCAGAGATAAATTTCTTTCAAATGTGTGTGTGTGTGTGTGTGCATGTGTATGATTTTTTTTGTTCTTTTTGTTGTTTTTTTGTCACCCCGTGGGGGAGGTGCACGTACATTGAACACGCAATTTTTTGTAGTAGAGCTTGGAATTTCTCTTTTTCGTAGGGCAGGGCTCGAGTTTTGTAATTGTCGAGTGAGACAAGTCACAGAACAATTGGTGCCAGAAAGACATCGTTAAAAAGACTGTGAAGTGTTCAGAATGTGGGGTTGGTTTGAAAGTGAACCCAAGTGTAGAAGCGGAAGGAGAAGAGGCTGACGTGAAGTGTAGTAAATGTGAGGTCGAGGAAAAAATAGGGAAAATGATGGTTACCCAGAGTGACATGCTGATGAGAATCACCGAGCTCGAGACAGCGTTGGCGACAGAGCAAGAGAAAACGAGGGCTATGGAAGAAAAGCTGAAGTCCGCCGAGGAAGCACTAGCCAAAGTAAAACAGAGGAGCGGTCTACGGGGAGAACAGTAGGGAACCGGCAACCAGAACTGCGGAGAAAAAAGAGCAAGCAAGTTTGCAAAAAACAGGTTCAGCCGATTCATTTGTCGCAAGGCCCAGCTTCAGCGAAGTAGTGATGGGGCTGGGAGGGGACAAAGTAGCCAGTGTCACAGGTGCAAGTAACCCCCACGTGCAGGATGCTCCACCTGAAAAGTCACAGCATGTGATAATCGCCAGGGACTCGAATTTAAATCGATGCACAGAAGCCATCAAAGAAAGGGTAAGAGGTGACAGGAGGGTTGCAGTAGAGGCGTTCCCAGGACGCAAGCTGGAAGCAGTCATGAGGCAAGCGAGCGCAAAACTCAAAACTACAGCTAATAGACGAAACCTCGTGATAATTTCAGGCGGTTTAAACGATGTCCTAATTGAAGATACAGCAGGACTAGCAACTACACTGCCAAAAGGTGTCGATGACATGCGCGCCACTTCTCCTGAGGTACAGGTAGCGATGTGCACGATACCGGAGGTACCGGTGCGTGATAGCAACCTGCAAAGAGCGGTTGTCAACGCAAACCAAGAGATATGGCGGATGAGCTGAGAGAAAGGCTTTGAGGTGGTGGAAATAAACAGGGAGGTGCATAGGTGGGGTGGGTTTCAACGAGACAGAGTTCACTTCGATGGGCGGCAAGGTCATGAGGTGGGTTGGCGACTTGCAGGACGCGCAGTAGTTTTTTTGGGGGCAAGCGGGCCCTTCGGGGTGCAGGATAGCTAGTAACGAGGAAAACAACCAGGGAGAATTTTGGACAGGTGGTATGGACAGATACAATTCTAAAGTGGCACCAGTATCTAAGATAGGTGGAGTCCGGGGCAGAAATAAACGTAGCCACAAGCGCCGAGCCAATTCAGACATAGGGTATATTAACATGCAGAGCGGTAGGAACAGGCAGAATGGGAAGAGATAGAAGAACAGCTAAGGGAGGAGAGGCCGATGGTATACGGTTTTCTAAAAACACATCTCAGGGACATGGAACAACCTCCTAACAATGTGGACTACACGTGGGAATATTTTAATAGAACAGAAGGCAGCAGACAGGGGGGTGGTATTGGGGCACTTATTCATAAAAGTACAGACTGGCAAAGAGTCATGCAGGAGTGCAAGGAACATTTATGGCTAAAAAGGAAAGCGGCAGGGCAAATGACACTCCTTGGTTTCGTGTACTTGCGGACGGGAGCAAAGGCCAGAGAGGAAAACCAGGCAATGGTTGAGTGCAAATCAAATGACATTCAGGAGTTAGGAGGAGAGTGCGAGATAATTATACTAGGAGATGCGAATGCACACATAGAAGATATAGATGGGTATATCGACCCGACAGGCAAAATGATCATGGATATGTGTGAAAAGCTGGATTTTATCATTTGCAACAGTACCGAGAAGTGTGAAGGGCAAATAACATGGGAGATAGGAAGGCTTCAGTCGACGATAGATTACGCACTGATGTCACATAGGATGTATGATAAGCTCAGGGGAATGCACATATATGAAGGTGGCACCAGAAGTCTGGGTAGTGAACACAAAGGTATCAAGCTAAGTTTTGGAGGAGCAGTGAAAGTGGGAAAGAGACAAGATGAGCAACTACAGAAAAATTTTTATTCAAAAAGGCAAATTGTAATAGCTACTAAACAAATTGAGAAAGTAATCACTTAGGATAATAAAACAGTGTGGACATACACGAATCTAATTATACTGTTTAAGCTAGAGCTTGGTAAGGCACGTGACAAGTCACCTCGGAAAAGAAGACACAAGCCCAAGAGTTGGTGGGATGAAGAAGTTAGAGAGCTATAGCAAAACGTCAGGAAGCCTCTAGGGAACACAGACATGCTAAGCAGCTGGGTGAACCAACAGATGATGTTAAAAGAAAATGGGAAATCTTTCTAAGCTGTAGAAGGGATGCATCCCTTCTGATCAATGAAAAGATTAGAAGAAAGGGAGCTCAGTGGCTGGCAGAAGTGCATAAAAAAGATGCAAAGGCAGCTGCGAAATTTCAGAACCATCTAAACTCCCTAAGAAATGAAACAAATTTAGAGCGGAGGTTTATAACTACAGCTCAAGGTGCTAGGCTAGAAGGGGACGAAGCTATTGATTATATAAGAACAAGGGTGACAGAAATATTTCAACAAAGAAGTGCCTTATGCACCACAATAGACAGGGATGAATCAAGTGGCACAATGACTCCATTTTCACAGCGAGAGTGGGAAAGGGCTGAGAAGAGGGTTCCAAGTAGTACATCAAAAGGCCCAGATGGCATTCCATTTATGCTGATAAAGACATTGGGTGCGAAGTCTTAACGGACTTTGAGAGAGGCAGTGAGCAGAACTATAATCGATGGTGAAGTTCCTGATGGATGGAAACTTAGCAGGATGAGCATGATTTATAAAGAAAAGGGGGACAAAGATGACATAAACAACTACCGTCCCATAACAGTGACATCAGCGGTCTACAGGCTGGCGATGCAGATTATTAAGGAAAGACTGCAGGCATGGATAGAGGATGAGGGGGTGCTGGGGGAACTGCAGAATGGGTTTCGGAAACACAGGAGGTTGTAAGACAATCTGTTCTCACTGATGCAGTGCATCGAAATAGCAGAAAAAGAACACAGGCTCCTGTGGCTAGCATTTTTGGATATCAAGGGAGCGTACGATAGCGTGGTTCAAGGATAATTATGGGGAATACTGGACACACTAGGCGTAGAAGATGTAGTCACTAATTTTTTAAGGAGATTATAAAAGTAACAAGGTAGTTATAAAGTGGGAAAAACAGGTATCTAAGCCCACAGAGGTGAAACGGGGGCTTAGGCAGGGGTGCCCTCTGTCACCCTTGTTATTCATGATGTGCCTACAAGGATTAGAGGCCAAATTAGAGGGAAGTGGACTGGGCTTCAACCTCTCTTTTGTCAAACAATGAAAACTCATTGAACAGGCACTACCAGCATTGATGTACACAGATGATATTTATTTCAAAGTACCTTACAGGCCCCATGGGGTGCATTGAGTAAGGGGGGCTATACATATATACAAATAAACTGGAAAAAAATATACAAGACTGACAATTGAGCAAGGGGGGAATACATATAGACACCTCAAAATGAAAAAAAAAGTACAAAAGAAACAATTGAGTATGGGGCGCAATACTTATATACATCTCAAACTAAAACAAATACAAAAGAAACAATTGGAAAATAATAAGTCAAACAAAAAGCACCAACATGTACAAAAGTTCAACATGTACAAAAGATACACGCATAGTAACCGTGGGCGAAACACTGTATTTCCTGCGCATGCAGCGGCCACAAGGCAGAATCCTCGCGCACATGAATGTGACAATCACAAAAAAGAACCAATACGGACCAATGAATTATGATACGGCATCTACTTGCTGAGGCTTGTGAAGTGGCTTGATAAGATATGACGGAATGTGTCAAAGTTTGTCTGGGATGCAATGTCGTCAGGCAAACTGTTCCACAGACGGATAGCACGTGGAAGTGCGGACTGATTGAACGCGTTTGTTGAGCCGTATACACGAAAATAGCTAAGATGATTGTGTAGTCTACGTGAAGTGAGATATGGTTTTTGCAGACCAGTAACGGTGATTCGGGAAGAATGAGTAATTTTATGAAAGAATGACAGCAGGGCAATGTCGCGACGAATGTTCAAGAGTGGGAGTGAAAGTTCCTGTTTGATTTGTGATATACTAGAATGCGGACTGTAGTTATTGGCAATGAAGCGGCTTGCTCTATTCTGGATTCTTTCCAATGAGTCAATTAAGTATTTTTGATGGGGAGACCAAATCGAACAGGCATATTCTAGTTGAGGGCGAACCAGTGTCAAGTAAGATAATTTGCGAATGCCTGATGGTGCAGCTTTTAAGTTACGTCTCAAGAAACCTAGTGATTTCGAGGAGCTGGCAGAGATTGCCATAATGTGGTCGGACCAGGATAGATTAGGTGTCAGTATTACGCCCAAGTACCGATATTGTGTTGCAGTCGATAGAATAGAATGATTAATACTGTAAGAGAATTCGGATATGCTAGGTTTACGTGTGAACGACATTACTTTGCATTTTGAGACATTTAGTGTCATCAGCCATGCACTACACCAACCATTAATTACGTCGAGGTCGTTTTGGAGTGACAGGTGATCTTCACTATTCTTGATTGGACGGTAAATAATGCAGTCGTCAGCGAACACCCTGATGCAAGAAGAGACATGTTGCGGAAGATCATTGATGAATATGAGGAAAAGTAATGGCGCGAGTACACTGCCCTGTGGTACACCTGAAGAAACGTCAGATAGGGAAAAAGACAAATTGTTAACTGTTGTGTATTGCTGACGATTCGACAGGAAATTGCGAAGCCATGATAATGTACGGGAGTCTAATATAGTGCTAATGGCCGACAACAAGGAAGATTTGCAGAGATTGGTGGACATCTGCAGTAATGAGGGAGATAGGTTAGATTTCAGATTCAGTAAGGAAAAATCAGAAGTCATGATTTTAAATGACAATGAAGGTAGTGAGCTTAGAATACAGGAGGTCACGCTAGAGATAACAGATAAATACAAATATCTGGAAGTATGGATAAGCAATGGGGCCGAGTACCTAAGGGAACACGAAATATACGTGTCGACTTAAGGTAACAGGAATGCAGCGGTAATGAAAACAGGGCACTGTGGAATTACAATATGTATGATGTTGTGAGAGGAATATGGAAAGGGGTCATGATTCCTGGTCTGACGTTCGGCAATGCGGTCTTGCGCATGAGATCAGAAGTTCAAGCAAGATTAGAAATTAAGCAACGTGTATGGTGACCCCGCTACTCACCGTAGCGGATCACCGCGGGTTTACGCTTAGTGAGCAACAGAGCCGCGACTCCGTCACGTACTCGCGTGTAGCGCACCGCTCTGCGCATGCTCAACTAATCAGGCGTTTAGCGCGGCGCGGCAAAACAGACAGTGTTCCAACACAAAACACACGACACTTTATTGCCTCTGGCGGCACCCCGAACCACAGTACAACGTTCGCTCCCGGGACGCGGGGAACAAAGGCACCCGCATGCTGATGTTCAAAATAAGGGGAAACCGCGAGCACGTCGCAGCTGGCAATGGCGACCTTTGACATGCTGGTTGGGAATAGGTCTCTCGCGGCCATGCTACGCACTCTCACGATGGCCACTGGGCCTGGTCGCGAGTGTTAGAGCAAACCTCGTACGCGTGGGCCTAGGGCAAGTGCGGCTCGGTGTGGTACGACCACTTCAAGCACTAGGCTACGCTGTGGGCTTAGCGTACAGTACCGAAGCTAGCACTCGCGTAAACACGCCTGCCGAGGTGCCAAAAGCCACCCCAGGCAAGCTACAGTCCGGCAATTCCTAAAGGAGACGCGGACGAAGAAAAACACGTGCTTACCCGGCACCGACCACAGAAGAAAGACCCCTCCCTCGGCGCGCGCTTACCGCGGCACGGTAATCAGCGCCCAACTAAGCCTCGGCAATCAGGTGTCGTCTACTCCTGCAGTGACGTCGTCCTCCCAGACTAAGTCCACAACACCCTCGCTCTAGGTCCGAAGTTCGCCGTCGACCGAGAGAGGTTCGCACCCGAGCTTCTTTGAATGGTGCGCTCTGTGGCTGGCCGCGCTTCATCAGAGGATTCAGACAGGTGCATCTCAGAAGGCGTCGTCGTACTCCTACGGGGTAAGCCTACCAGCAACAGCCTTTCGGTGCGGACGACGACCAAGTTTCTTAGAGACAATGAACTATGTGTCGTGCCGTCAGATAAGGAAGGTGGTTTCGCCGTTCTTCCTAATTGCTTGTACCTGGAAAAGGCAGTCACAGCTATCGAATCTGTTTTCAAATGTTGTACCGACATTCGTCTAGATAGAGTAAAAACGCAGGCCAGGGAAATGTGTCGTAAACTAGAGTTAAAACAGTTAGCGCAGCACATTATCAAAAGTGACAAAAAGGGGCTCAGCATGTTTTTTTCTGCCAAAACACATAAGGTTGACATGCCCTTCCGTGTCATTGAGACAGAAAGTGGTACGTGGCAAAAGCAACTCGGCTTGTTTATTCAGACCCATCTAAAGTGTCTAAAGATTGATGACCCATTTGTGATCAAAAACTCGCAGGCTCTGATAGAATTTTTCAAACAGTCAAATCAATCTAATCTTTTCGGTTTTTCAATTGACATAAGGGACCTATACTACTCTCTGCCTCACGGGAGGTATTAGAATGTATAAGGGATAACATAAAAAATTTCGGGGAATTGAACTTCCAATTAAAAACTGGCATCAGTGCGCGAGATTTTCTTGACCTGGTTGTGCTGTATCTTACCTCTACTTTCGTTCAATGAAATGATTGCATTTATCTGCAGAAAAAGGGTGTTTCAATCGGCTCATGCATAGCACCTCTACTCAGTGATCTTCTATTGGCAAAAATGGGCAAAAAACTGCAGGAAAAGTTAGAAGGCTCGCATGTCGTCAAAATATTAAGATACGTGGATGATTTCTTGGTTCTTCATAATTGTAATTCTTCTATGTTCCACTCGTTTGGGACTCAAACTATAGGTGTGTTCAAAGATTGTTTAAAGCCTCTTGTGTTGACACATGAAATGCCCGAGAATGACAAGTTACGCTTTTTGGATTTAAAACTGGTTTTTAGCTCACAGCACATCTGTTGGTGTTATGAACCACGTGCGCAGAAACCTCTACTTCCCTTTTCTTCTGCTCACAGCAAGTTAGTTAAGCGAGGCATAGCACGAACCTGCCTTGAGAATGCCTTAAATAGGTCGTGCGCCCACAATATCTGTGCTAGCTTCAAAGCTCTAGTTTCCCGGCTTAGGCTTCAGGTTTCCCCGAGGCGTTTTGCGTCTGTTGCTGAGACGATCCTGCGGACTAATAAGACAGGGCAGAGGAAGTGACAGAATCTGAGCAACACGGATACAGAACGTGAAAGGATAGCCGTGATTCCATACAAACACCAGATATCACACAGGCTCAAGAAAATCGGAAAACGTGTTGGAGTTCGTGTCCTGTTCTTGGCACCGTTCAAATTATTCAGCCTCACCAAATATACAAACCTCCTGAAAACGCAGTCATCAACGGAACGCAGAGTTCGACATAGAAACAGGTATGCGGCCTGCTCCCAGGAAGTTGTCTATAGGACCCCCCTTTCATGCGGTGCGTGTTATGTCGGAACGACCGGAAGGTGTCTGAACGATCGGCTGAGAGAACACGCTAACAATGCTAGAAACGGGAAAGATGGTTTTCTTGCTCAGCGCTGCACTGAGTGCAATTGTGTTCCCCTCTTCAAGGCCACAGCGACGCTGTACAAGCACAGAGATAAAAGCACCCGAGTCATTGTCGAGGCCGCGCAGGTGGCACGCGAACAGGTGCCTTGTATTAGCAAGCCCTCCGTGGCTCTGTCCGAGAAGGAACGCAGGTTCTTCGAAGGTTTCGGTGTGGGCAGGTAGTTATATTATCTTTACCTTTCTGTTTGGTTTTCTTCTAAATTTTTCTTTGCTGTTTTTCAGTGCTTATGTTTTTGTGTTGTTTGTTTTTGTTTTCTCTTACTCATGTTCTGCTCTTTGTGCCATATGGTTTTTATCGCATTGTTACTGTCTCCTCTATATATTTTCGTGCTCTGCGCAATAAACTCAGTTGGAAGTTAACGCTCATGTCTTTCGTGTCCTTCTTGTCTCTGTGTCGTCGTTTTGTTCTCGCGCTATAACTATCGTCATGTACATTAAGGTCAGGAGTTACGCATTTGTGGTGGAGGAGACAACTTGAGGCTATAAACAAAACAAATACATGGAAGGCTGTGGATGTCTCAGACTGACGGAAAACATCGTCGCCACAAAACTTGAAGCTACAGTGTACTGTGCTTGAAGCTGAGGTGCCGTCATTCTTGGACTCTAAGCTCATCCTCGTTAAATTCAGGTGTGGTTGCAAAACAGTTTCAAGCGGCGCATGTTTTTTGCAGCGTAGGTGCGCACCCACGTGCGCGTGGCGCCGTCACCATAGGAGCAACTGGTGACAGCAGATGCGGCTCTGTGTCCGATATAATGATACAAGCGATACCAAAGCTGCTGAGAACTGGCCGAGAAGGCCACGTCCACACTATACATGTGATGAACCTTTGGAATACTTTTTTGCAGAATGAAATTTCTGATTCCTAGCAACAGCTCTCTCTCGATTATCTAGCATAAATTTCTGACAATTCTTATGTCTTAACACTGTCAGATTGTGAAGCTGACACCCTAATTTGATATGCAAACATTCTTTTCATTACAAAACTTAGATGTTATTGTAGCATAACCACAAGGGGCACACATTTGTGTCAAATTCTCTATTCAAGTTAATTTTTTCAACAAGACAAGAACATTAGTTCTCACTAAGATCTGTGAAAAATCACTATGTTGTTAAAACGGGCAAATTCAAATTGATTTTGAAAGTTGAGTGGCTAAACTAGTTATAAGAAAGTGCTGAGTACACGAGAAAAAATTTAACATGCCAAAATTGACATTCCAAAGTGTCGATCACCAGTGGTCGATTTCAATAGGCGTGGTAACGAGAGAGTCAAGACACACTGCAAACGTGCCATGAGTGTAGGCCTGTAACATTTTGTGACATGCTCGATGTGATGTTTGTATATATGTACATTTTGTCGTCTAATAAAAATCAGTTAACTAATTTTTATTAAACAACAGATTCATTATCTATTCGGTAATAATACCAATTGTCTTTAGCAAGCAAAGAACGAAAGCTTTCTAATAAAACAGAATTCACTTCAATGAGCACAATTTAATCCAATAAGCATAGTAATCGTCGTGCGTCAGCAAATAATGACTAAAATGCGGAAGCCACGTTTATGAAGTAATCTCTGCCGAACATGAATAAAGAATACTGGCAGTTAATAATTTGCTCATTACAAAAAATAGGCTAAAGTTAGCACTGTGCATACGAACTCAAGAAGAAAATCATCAAGAACAAGTTGATTCACATGTTAATCAGGACAAGGTATTCTAGAAGGGGATGTTATTGGACTATCTTACATGGTATGCTTAACGAACATGTCTCGTGGCTGCCTTTTGAAAAAGATATGGTCAGACAGGAAGAAGACAGAAGTGAGACTGGAAGAAGTTCAGAGAGAATAAATGTGAAAAGAATAGTCATTCAAGGCACTAAAGTGACCTAAGATCGCGAAGTCAGAAGTTTGAAACTTTGCGAGGTGGGGTGGTGTTTTTTTTTTTACTTTCGAACAGGTTAAAAAAAGGTCACGTGAGCTACGAGTCAGATGAAGTTGAGGGCTGATGGGCGGTCTGCTGGTGTTCTACAATGCTAAGAAAGTGCAACAGAATCCCTGCTTAGAAAGAACCCTGCTGTCTAGCATAGAATGACAAAATTTGGTTTGAATGAGGATGCTGAACCACTCCCAAGTGTATATTTAATTAAAACGCATGATAAGAGAACCGTTAAGAAAACAGAAGAGGTCTGGGGTGGGGCCTCACTGGCGACCACCTGCCACTTCCTTACCAAAGCAGACTGGCCACCTTGGTGCAGTACTTGGCCACTACCTTACATGACTACAGCAATTAACCATTGGTCCTCAGCACCCAGCGGCTGCGAAGCAACTGTCCAAGGCGGCGGTCAGACCTGTGACACAGCGAAGGGTGCCAAGAATGTCTGGGTCGGACAGGCTGCCATTGGAATCTGAACTTGACTACCTTTGACACTAGAACGCGATCTAGGAAAGTTAGTCTAGGTGTCCTATTCGAGGATTTGTAGGGTGTTCAATGAAATTTAATAGGGCTCAGCAAAGGTAGGAGGACACACGATGCTTATACAATGCTGATGAACGAACACGTCCTATGCTACCGTGGATTAATTGATAAAAAAGAAGTAGGGGTGGGGTTTCTTATACATATACAAGAATATCGCAGGCAACATAGAGGAATACTGTAGCACCAGTGAGAGGGCAGCAAGTATCATAATTAAGTTTACAAAAGGTGCAAGATGAAGGTGGTTCAGGCCTACGCGCCTAGTATATCAAGCCATGATGATAATTTGGTGGAATGCTTCTATGAAGACGTAGTGTCAGCCATTGTTAAAGTAAAGTCAAAGTATACTGATCTGATGGGCGACTTCAATGCCAATATTTGCAAGAAACAGGCCGGAGACCATTCAGTGGGGGAATACGGCATCGGCTTTATAAATGCCAGAGGAGAGTCATTAGTAGAGTTCACAGAATTTAATAACTTATGGATCTTGAACACCTTCTTCAGAAAACGGGCTAACTGTAAGTGGACATCACTAACTCCTAATGGCGAAGCTAATTGCCCTGCCGCGGTGGTCTAGTGGCTAAGGTACTCGGCTGCTGACCCGCAGGTCGCAGGTTCGATTCCCGGCTGCGGCGGCTGCATTTCCGATGGAGGCGGAAATGTTGTAGGCCCGTGTACTCAGATTTGGGTGCATGTTAAAGAACCCCAGGTGGTCAAAATTTCCGGAGCCTTCTGCTACGGCGTCTCTCATAATCAAATGGTGGTTTTGGGACGTTAAACCCCACAAATCAATCAATGGCGAAGCTAAAAATGAAATAGACTTCATTTTGTGTGTGAACCCAGGCATTGTACAGGATGTAGAAGTAGTTGGTGTGATGCGATGCGGTGACCATAGAATGGTAAGAGCTCGTAGTCACCTAGATTTGAAAAAGCAAAGACGAAAATAAATACGCAAAGAATCCAAGTAATGAACTAGCGGTGAGAATGAAAGTACAGGAATCCAGAGTTTGGCTTCAGAATAGATTCGAGTTACTAAACGAGGTAACCGACAATAGCGTTGACACAATGAACGATAATCTTACTAGTATCATCAAAAAGTGTGCAATGGAAGTCGGAGGTACAGTCACTAGACAAGACGCTGGCAAACTATCTTAGCATATGAAAGACCTTATTGAGAAATGACAAATTATGAAAGCCTCAAATGCAACCGACAACATATAGCTACCGTAATAGCGCTTTCGAAGTTAATCATTAGGTGTAAAGTAGCCGACATCAGAAAATATAACATGGAGAGAATTGAGCAGGATGTAAAAAGCGGCAGAAGCCTAAAAGCTGCCAAGGCAAACTTATGCATAGGCAAAAACCCGATGTATGCATTAAGGAACAAGGAAGGCAATGTCATAACCAATATGAATAGGATAGTCGAGGTGGCGGGAGAGTTTTACAAAGAGCTGTACAGAAGGCAGAACAGCCAGAATAATATTGCGAGAAACGATAGTCCAGAGGAATTTGACATTCTACCAGTAATGACAGGGAAAGTAAGAAAAGCTTTAAAAGAAATGCAAAGAGACAAAGCCGCTGGTGAGGATAACAACGAACCTCCTGAAAGATGGCCGAGAAATTGTGCTAGAAAAATTAGCCACCTTATATACAAAGTGCCTTATATACAAAGTGATCCATAAGAAAGGAGACGTCAAGGACCTGAAAAATTACAGGCCGCTCAGCTTACTGTCCGTTCTCTACAAACTATTTACAAAAAAATAGCTAATAGAATTAAGGTGACATTAGAGTTCAACCAAAGGACCAAGCAGGATTTCGTACATGCTACTCCACAATAGATCATATTCATACCATTGATTGATATGTGGGGTTAACGTCCCAAAACCACCATATGATTATGAGAGACGCCGTAGTGGAGGGCTCCGGGAATTTCGGCCACCTGGGATTCCTTAACGTGCACCCAAATCTCAGCACACGGGCCTACAACATCTCCACCTCCATCGGAAATGCAGCCGCCGCAGCCAGGATTTGAGCCCGCGACCTGCGGGTCAGCAGCCAAGTACCTTAGCCACTAGACCACCGCGGCGGGGCCATATTCATACCATCAAACAGGTGATAGAGAAATGCGCAGAATACAACCAACCTCTATACATAGCCTTCATAGATTACGAAAAAGTGGTTGACAGTCGGGACATGAGCAGTAATACAGGCACCACGGAATCGGGGCATTGAAGAACCCTACATAAACATACTGGAAGAGATATGCAGTGTATCCACAGCCACCATAGTTCTCCTTGAAGAAAGCAACAGAATCCCAATAAAGGAGGCGTGTAAGGTAGGGATACCCGATCTCTCCAATGCTATTCACCATGTGTTTACAGGAGGTTTTCATGGCCCTAGATTGGGAAGAGTTAGAAATAAGAGTTAATGTAGAGTATTTTAGTAATATGTGATGCACTGATGGCATTGCCTTGATGAGTAACTCAGGAAACGAGTTACAGCTCATGATTACAGAACTTGACACAGAAAGCAGAAAAGTAGGTCTTAAATTTAATATGCACAAAACTGAAGTAATGTGCAACAGTCACGGCAGAAAACAGCACTTTGCGTTAGGTGGAGAGATGCTGGAAGTTCTAAAGGAATACTACTCAAAACAGGTAGTAACCACGAAGCTGAATCACGAGAGTGAAATAACTAGAAGAATAAGGATGGGGTAGATCACATTCAGCAAGCATTCTCAAATCATGAAAGGTAATCTGGCACTAACCCCCAAGAGAGTGTTATATAACAGTTGCATCTTGCCAGTCGGGACTTACCTACAGAGCAGAAACCTAGAAGCTTACAAAGAGGATTCAGCTTTTAATGAGAACGACACAACGATGATAAGCGTAACCTTAAAAGACAAGAAGAAGGCAGAATGGCTCAGGGAACAAACCATAATTAAGGATATCATAGTTTAAATCAAGAAGACATGAACATGGGCCGGGCACGTAGCACGTAGGCAGGATAACTGCTGGTCCTTAAAGGGGTCATGAAATGGTCACCCAACAATTGACAGATTTTGGCGAAAAATGAAGATAGAGTGTCATGTATGCTTGTACACGTGTGAAACTGCACTATAAGAAATTATTTCAGTCCAAAATAAGCTGTAGAAGTAATCGGCTGTAAACTCTGCCCACCGCCGGTGACCGGCATTTTGTCATGGCATTCATGATGTCACAAGACGAAGGAGCAGTGTTGTCGCCTGTTACCAAACAGCACCTTGCGCACGCTGTAAGTGTTGCTTGCCGCGTGGTCCGCACGTATCAGTAGGTTGCAAGTGTTGCGGTGTGTTACCGGCACCTTCACTATATGCGGCGACGACGTTGTGTACGTAGCGCATTTTGACATTCACTCCACCGCCACTAGCTCAAGCGACAAAGAAAGTGTCGAAGACTGTGTGTGCCAAGGTGTCAACGACCTCGCCGTCGTGGCAGATGTTGCAGACAGCTTGCTGCAATGATAAGTAGCTTAATTTCAAGCATGTCAAGTTGAAAAGCGAGCTTGGGATACGGGGGTCCGTCGACGCTGCATTCACAAGCAAGTGTTCCTGTGAATGTTCCATGCCACTACTACGAATAAATAGTTATTCGAACTATGAATAAATAGTTATTGAAACTCCTTGCAGGCAGTGCCGTGGTTGAGGGTCACACTTGCTATATTTTTTGCTGGAACCGAATGCAATCAGTTCAAGCAAAGATTCGGCTAAAATATATATAATGAGTAACCCTAGCGCCACACTGACATGCTGTTGGCTTCGGCTTATGTTTACAGGTGCAGCACGCAATAACCGATGAAAAAACAATGATCCCAACACGCAGAATTGCTACGGCCACTTATTTATTATGTTCAGCAATGAAAGTCATGCAAGCACGTATGCTAGCCAACAAAAATCTGCACGCTTTGCTTGCTGCAAGTACAAGCGCTACATGGGTGACGCGCTGGCATTGTTCCAACCCCTGGAAGTCATTTAGTCTCTGTAACAAGTTGAACAACACAGAAAAAGTTCAACTGCAAGCGCAGCTGACCACGGAACACGATCATCCTCCAGAATGCAGACCGTGCAGCAGCTCACCTGGCTCGCCCAACAAGCGGTTCGTGACGTCACGGCTAGCGAGCGCGCCAGTGTAGCCTAACTCTCGGGCCACTTGCTCGATTATAAATTAATAGCTCGACCAAATTCGCTCAAATTTCGTAAGCCTGTGTGTGAACATACAAAAATTAACCCACACAACACAGATTATGATTGAAAATCGGGTGTCATGACCCTTTTAAGGGTAACTGAATAGATTCCCAGACAAGGCAAATGCATGAAGGAGAGATAGAAAGTTAGGTGGGCCTATGAGATTTAAAAAGTTCGCAGAGATAATGTGGCAACGGAAAGCACAGGACCAGGTTGATTGGTGGATCATGGGAGAGGCCTTTGCCCTGCAGTGAGCATAGATAGGCTGCTGCTGCAGCTGCTGCTGCTGATGATGATGGTCAGACATCTAAGGACCAACTAGTTAAGACAAAACTCAATCATAATTATTAAAGTGGGACAGGTTGCAAACAAGATTTAGTGAACACAAACCAAAAGTCATTTTAATCAGTAGTACAATTAAAAGAGGCATGACAGGAGGCGAAACACAGAACTAGCATGAAGCTCATGTAGATTGACTTGACAAGTGTATTGCCCCAACCTTATTGTGACGAAGTTTTCTGAAGAACTATGCTGTGTTTTATTTTTCAAACACTACAATCAAACTTGAGCCTCTTTAAGAAGTATGAAAAAAGACACTCTGTATGATGTAATTACTTCATAACGAATTACATCAGCCAAACTGGGTATGCTGCAGTACATATACATAAATCAATGAAAGATGACATAAAACTTACAATAATATTATAATTTCTCACAGCTGCTACAATCGAAGGCACCGTTCCGAACAAAGAAATGTCCCTAATGATGTAAACCATTTTCCGACTACTTATGCCTTTTGGCCACATCAGTCTCAAAGCTGCAAACATCTGAAATTATTGCACTATAACAGCATGACTCAAATGGTTAGCTCTGAAATGCACGCACTTCTTGTCACATAAGGTGACCAAACTTCGCACTAGGACCCAACCCAATCAAGTGGAGGCTGACTCTTTCATTCACAAAACGCACTCGGTTCTTGGCAACAACGCTTCACTGGCATAACATACCTCCTCACATCAAAGGTTGTGAAATAAGAATTTCAATCACTACTCCTCCACTGACCCATGTTTCAAAAAACTGCAAGTATCCTGCAAGAAGCGTTATATACTTAGGAACAGTTCTTAACACAGGCATAGGTAATTCACACCAGACAGAGCTTGTGAGCGTGCTTGCGGACGAGTGAAAAGGGAAAGAACTATTCAAAACTTCTCAAGCCCGAGGCACTATATTCTGTGACAGTGAGGAACATTATTGCATAACTTATGCCAACAACCAGACACCCGTAAATGTGGAAAATTACCTAATAAACATCCATAAATTAATTTTTATAGAGAAAAAAGAGGACACAATGAAAATGAAGACACCACAGGTCTGTTCATCTCTTCTGTGAATCAACACAAAGCCAAATAGGCTGGCCATCTTCTGCAGAGAGCAGTGGCAAAAATTGTGGAGAGGGTTTGTAGCAGCAATGCTTGACTATTAGCATTGCAACATTGTGTGCCTGCTCTGCCTATGTTGGCAATCGTCTGTATGTCCTTAATACTTCCAACTGAGAAAATTAACCTTTTGTTTTAAAAGGGCGGACTGTTGGGCGAGTTGGTATTCGTACATAGAAATAATCGTGGGGCAGTGCAACTACAGTGTGTGGCAAGCACAGCCCAGAAGACACCACTGCTGCTAGCAATGCCAATTAAAAAAAATTATAGTGTGTTACCATTCTAGGAAACCAGTTTCGAATTTACTTTGTGCACCGCATCGCTGCACATCAAGCGAAGGCAAGACCTCAGGTTGTCCATCAGTGACACTTAAGAGGTGGCAAATATAGACAGAAATTGTAGCCAGTAGGCAACGAACAGTTGTGAGAACACGTCAACACTGCACTGTTACTTGCAACAGAACCAGCTCAGGTATTCACAGCTACAGGCAAGGCCACACGTGCAGTATCTATCGGGGATGTGGTGCTTCGGACACCATTACTTACATACGGAAGATTGCTGAAATGTCACTGTCACATGCCAGTGTTGACTGGCATGCAGAACGAAAGTGATAATCATGCATCAAAAGCTGGTCCCATCAGGAAGCAACAATCCTTGCACAGTTCTGACGAGTGGAAACACCAGCTGTCGAAACATTTCGTCATCATAACTGAGCTGGACACACCCATCGCGGGGGATGTGGCCACACCAGCAGGCTCATTCCACACAGCAGTAGGTGACCTCAAATGGCATTCACTGTCAGCACCGCGTCACTCGACGGTCCTCGGGCACTCCTGACGATGACAATTCTTCGTGACAATGCTGCTGTGATTGCTGCTGTCCAAGCAAAACAAGATTCGCCGCCCGCAGGCGTGCCAGCGTAGCAGCACCCCCGAGAATTGAAGGTGATGGACTGATGCAAGGTGTGGAGCAGCGTGAGTTAGTCAGGTCACACTGTTCCAAGAGGCGCAACAGTTCCCTGTGGCTGGGGCCTCCATCATGCACAAAAGCTGCAGGGTAGGAGAGTGTAGTGTTAGCTTACATACAAATTAGGCCTCTGTCATGCACAAAAGCTGCAACGGAGGAGAGTGTAGTGTTAGCTTGCACACGAATAGTGCGGTCAAGCTATGATGTAGAATACATGTTGTCACAATAAAGGCACAAAGCTAACACAAACCTGGGACACAACCTTCACTCCGTTTCCCAAGTTATTAAATAGGGTGCTGTTTTTCACATTTATTTGAGATTTTGTAGGCATGTTTTAAAGAGGTTTCACTCGATATTGAGCATTGACTTACATCTTTCAATAACAGAACCTGGAAATAACAATTCTTGTTATCTCAAGTTATTAAAATGATAAGGTACGCACCCAACTGTCTCTTCATACTGTTCTTAAAGAGCCCTTAAACCACTCAGAGGAGGAAATTCAGTTGTGGTGGGGAAATTGTGCATGGGTGTACGACGAACACGAAGCTGTGAGTATTTTTCAAAACGGCGCAGTAATAGGGGAGTTAGACGTGCTTGTTTATCGAAACGGTGACGACCACACTTTCGCTCTCTTCTGCACTTCCCTCCGCTGGTATCCTCTCCCACACTGCTTTTCCCTCTCGCTGAGCGCCCCATCCATGCCCCTCCCAATCTCACATGGCATACGTCATCGCTGACGCGCTGCTTGAAACACTGTCTACTTCCGGTTGTCGCGACTCCGGCCGCCAACTCCGTCAGTTACGTTGTAGCTGTAGTTGGCAAACCGTGGCTGCCGTAATTGTGCCGGTATGGAACCTGCGTTGTGCACATGCTTTCAAAGGATTGCCAACACGATGGACCCGTACGGGGACATGCTGATCCCCGCACATGTTGCACGCACGCGGGCAACACGACGAACAACAAGCAGCATAGAAAGCTGCTTGGAGACTGATCAGAAGTTGTAGGCTCTTGCTCGACTATTTGCAGCATATTTGGCATATTTTGCTCGGCACGTCAGACATGTGGCACGGCGCGTCACGCGGTGACCCAAAAGGCCTGGAAAGAAGGAGGAATTGTTTCTTGGTATTTGTGGTGCGCCAGCAGCTCGTAGCGCTGCAACGTGTAGAATTGTTGATCGCAACAGCATTCTGCACATGATGCGTCCGTTCACGTGAAATGCTTGAAAAAATATGGGAGGTAGTTTACAGGCCCTTTAACATGTCAAGTTGCACACAGAAGTGAAACTTAGTCTGAAGAATGCTTTCTCGTCTTTCTCATTTAATGCAAACTTCTTGATAATCTGCTATGCTCATAACATGCGCACGTAGTCTTCCACTGAACAGACATGTTATTATATCAAGCTTTTCATATATTCAAATGTTCTGTGCCTATCTGCTTCATCCCAATGAATGGTATTCGCCAGTCATTAAAAAATTCTTGCATTGGTAACAGAGCAGTACATTGGCTAATGCACCAAACATGAATAAATAAAAACAGCTATGGCCCTACCTGGCTCTCGTTTCGATGCCAAGTCCAGTGCTGTAGTCAGGTCCCACATCTAAAAAGTAAAAGAACGCATCACTATGTCAGCTGCATACTGAAAGTTTGCGACTAATATCACACCATATCTGGCATACAATAATGCACAACATTGACTAAAGTACACATTTGGGTCAAGACCAAATTGGCACAGATGCAAAGATCTACACTTTTTACTGACATCAGGTGCCGTATGGTTTGAAGAGGTACTGGTACCTTTTTTTCAGAGGCGAGTTTACTCTGCCATACTAATCTCCTGTATAGAGAGAAGGCTCTGAGCACGTGTGACGCTCAGAAAATAATGATATTTTATTGTGATATTAAAGCCAGGTTTCTCGTGGCGCACCTACCGACATTGACACCAACTTGCCATTAGGCTTCAGAACTAATCCTGGTGAGTTCACGCAGCAGTCTGGCTAGTTGTGATGATGACAAGCACCAAAATTCTGTTTCTGAATGAATGCTGCGGTTGCTCGAATTGCCTACGCTGGCTTAACACCGGAAAGTAGGCCAACTAGAATTTTTTTTGTCATCAAAAGGTCACCTCAATATTGAAACTAGACCTTATCTTGTTCTAAAGCCCGCCAACAATGTCAGATCTAGCAATAAACTTGTGTTTTGGGTTTCGAAATGCAATCTTGATGGATACGCATACTATTTTTTTTCCACGAATGATAAAATACTGAAATAAGTTTGAAGAGCATCGAAAGATTTCAAGGGTGCATTAAAAATATAACGTAACACTTAGTATTGGGTGCGAGAACATACCATGGCGCCACAATACGGAGGCATCCCTGTGACGTGCATTGTTAGATTGCTCCGCCGCCCATCCCGCGCGCAGCCCACAGCCACTTTTGCGTCTTTTTTTATTATTATTCTTGCTGTACTTCACTCAGCTAAATCAGTAAAATACTGCTGGAGCTTCTTCCCTGACTTCATGAAGTGCTAAATAACTGCCCCGGAAAAGCGTTGTACTGCTCGTAATGCCTGACTGCTGGTGTCGTCTGATATGGCCACCGAAATGAAAACTACGGAGGCCGAGCGCGCTGTTTCTATAAAAAGTAACGAGTCATTCGGTGTCGAAATGAAGCATCAAATAGGTATTAATAGTAAAGAAACTTATCTTTGCTGCAATAAATGCATGCAACCACTATTTCATTCATTGTAGGTTTGCATCTAAAGACGGGCCATGGTTAACCTGACAAGCACGGGCAAATTTAGTTTTGTTTAGCACACATAGCCCTACTAAGCACAGCGCAAGCAGATTCCCCACTTTGTAAGAAGCAGCACAGCATTCCTACAGCCGCAATCTTTCTGTTATGATTGTGGTCAAACGTGAGAACCATGCAACTGCGTGCCTCATTCAGAGCTGTAACTTTTCTCTGCGGCACGACTCTAATATTTATTGTGCAAAATTTCTATGGTGGTCATTCATTGCACATTACATCACCATCTATCCACACATGGGTGAAAACGAATTATGAATGGTTGGGTCAGTTTCTGAGCTTCTAACAAGAGGAAAATAGTGTTAAAAAAATGCGATCAGCCAGCCGTATCATTTTGCACCCTTGAAAGCTGCGAGGTTTTGTGTACCGTGATCTAAACAGCAATTTCATGTTTCAAAGAAATTGCCAGTGTCGAGTTTTTTTTTTTTTTACAGCTTCATTGATAAGCTGTGTGATATTTAGCGGCAGCTCTTGGAAGATGAATCAGTTTTTGAAGCTGACCACGTTTTTGCTTGTAGATCAAAACAGCATTTCAGAGGAAGTGACAGTGGCTATGGGCTCGTTCTACAGACTGAACCTATAAGCGAGGAACCCTGTGAGCTGAAGTCGCAGATGGCAGAGGCACTGGCAGAGTTTTTTTTGAAGGGGGCACCACCTTGAGTAGAATAGGGCGCGAACAAGCAGGTGTGTTAGACTATTATATTGTCGCGGGCAAAAACAAGATCTGCAGCCAGGAGCTCAACCGAACCGGAGCAACCAAAACGTTCTCTTCTTCTTCGTAGTCCCAAAACGGGTATGAGCCACAGCGGCTCGTTCATCAATGGTGGCATTACCCCCTCTCCTAAGAAGCATCGTCCCGATGCTGTACGTGAAGGCAAAAAAAAAAAAAGAAAATGAGATGAAAATTACCATGTAAGCAAAATGAATGGCGTAAGGCGGAATAACATAGGTGGTTGTGGAGTCAAGAGTTAAATGAGAAATAAGAAAAATAGGAAAGAATGTAAGGGAGAGACGAATAAAGTCAGTCACTCACTGGTGATTCACAGCGCGTAAAGTATGGTTTCAGTCGTGAAACATGAACGACTTCAGTTCGCGGAGTGAAACGGGAACGTCTCGAAGTGCCTTCTGGCAGAACCTCGTATGTGACGTCGCTGAGACGTCGTACGACCTTGTAAGGGCCGAAGTAGCGGCGAAGAAGCTTTTCTGAACGGCCACGTTGTCGGATAGGGGTCCACACCCAGACTTCATCACCGGGCTTGAAAATAACTTCACGGTGACGAAGATTGTAGCGGCGTGCGTCTGCGCTTTGGTGATGTTGAATACGGTGACGAGCAATTTGACGGGCCTCTTCTGCACACTGCGCGAATTTGGCGGCATCGGTGCGGTATATTCCTAAGTTGTCGGGCAGGAGCATGGCGTCGAGCATCGTCGTGACCTCGCAACCGTGGACTAAGCGAAATGGTGTGAAACCGGTACTTTCTTGAACAGCAGTATTATACGCAAAAGTTACGTAGGGAAGTATGGCGTCCCAGTTCTTGTGATTGATGTCCACATACATCGACAGCATGTCTGCAATTGTCTTATTGAGTCGTTCAGTCAGCCCGTTTGCTTGCGGGTGGTAAGCCGTTGTTTTGCGATGTTCTGTGCCACTTAATCGCAAGACTTCCTGCAGCATCTCTGCGGTGAAAGCTGTCCCACGATCAGTTATGACGACAGCTGGAGCACCGTGACGTAAGACGATGCTGTTCACGAAAAATTGGGCGACATCTGCTGCGGTTGCTTTTGGAAGTGCCTTCGTTTCACAGTAGCGTGTTAAGTAGTCGGTAGCGACCACAATCCACCGGTTTCCAGACGAAGACGTGGGAAATGACCCCAGCAAGTCCATGCCAATCTGATGAAAGGGTGCCTTTGGTGGGTCTATTGGTTGCAGTAGGCCCGCTGGTCGTAAAGGTGGAACCTTACGTCGCTGACAGTCGCGACATGTGCGAACGTAATGCTTCACAGTCTTTGCGAGACGTGGCCAGTAGTAGGAGCGTTGAATCCGTTGCAGCGTGCGCGTATAGCCGAGGTGTCCGGACGATGGCTCATCATGAC
This sequence comes from Rhipicephalus annulatus, assembly GCA_013436015.1. Lineage (NCBI taxonomy): Eukaryota > Metazoa > Arthropoda > Arachnida > Ixodida > Ixodidae > Rhipicephalus > Rhipicephalus annulatus. Next base: position 216,772 of record WOVY01002894.1, on the reverse strand, counting down.
ACGCACGTAAAATGTCACCACGAAGCGTAGTTGGCGCAACAAGCAGATACATAGCTTGTGTAGGATGAAAGTTCTTCTTGTAAAGCAATCCATCGCGTAAACAAAAGGAGGATAGCGAGCGTGCAAAGCTTCGAGGAGGCTGGGAATTGCGTCCTTCCAGGTAGTCAATGAGCGGAATGAGCTCCGAGTCGTGACGCTGTTGCTCAGCTAAGCGGGTTGCTGATACGGCAGAAAGAAAAGTGTCGTCGTCTTCAAGGTCAGTGTTGGCATTTTCGACCGGTGCACGTGAGAGACAGTCGGCGTCGGTGTGTTTCCGCCCAGATTTGTGGACGATGTTGACATCGAAATCTTGTAGCCGAAGGCTCCATCGTGCTAGACGACCTGAGGGATCTTTGAGATTTGCGAGCCAACAAAGGGAATGGTGGTCGCTAACTACCCTGAATGGGCGGCCATACAAGTATGGGCGGAACTTTGTTATGGCCCAGATAACAGCGAGGCATTCCTTCTCGGTTGCAGAATAGTTTTTCTCCGCTGGGGATAACGTTCTGCTCGCATAAGCGATCACGCGCTCTACGCCATTATGCCACTGAACTAATACCGCTCCTAGTCCAACGTTGCTGGCGTCAGTGTGTAATTCCGTGTCAGCGCTTTCGTCAAAATGACCCAGTACAGGCGGAGCCTGGAGGAGGTTTCGGAGGGTGTCAAACGAATGACACTGATCGGGACCCCAAACAAACGAGACACCGTCTTTTGTAAGCTTGTTGAGGGGTTCAGCAATCTTCGAAAAGTTTTTGACAAAGCGCCTGTAATACGCACAGAGCCCCAGAAATCGGCGTAGGTCGCGCTTATTTGTGGGCACGGGAAAGTCGGCAACAGCACGGGTTTTCTCCGGATCTGGGCGGATGCCGGCATGGCTCACAACGTGACCAAGGAACTTCAGTTCTTCATATCCAAAATGGCATTTCTCGGGTTTGAGAGAAAGCCCCGCTGTTCTGATTGCCTGAAGTACTGCATGAAGGCGTTGGACGTGTTGTTCAAATGTGTCTGCAAAGACGACGACGTCATCAAGGTAAACAAGACATGATTGCCATTTGAGCCCTGTGAGAACCGTATCCATCATTCTTTGGAAAGTAGCTGGCGCTGAGCATAGACCGAAAGGCAACACTTTAAACTCGTACAGGCCGTCGGGAGTAATAAACGCCGTCTTTTCGCGGTCGCGCTCATCCACTGCGATTTGCCAGTAGCCGCTACGTAAATCCATGGAAGAAAAATATTTAGCGTTGCGTATACGGTCCAACGAGTCATCTATCCGGGGTAGAGGATAAACGTCCTTTTTGGTGACCTTGTTCAGTTTACGGTAATCAATGCAAAAACGCAACGTACCGTCCTTCTTCTTTACTAGCACAACTGGCGATGCCCAGGGACTGGTTGATGGCTGGATGACGTCGTCCCGAAGCATCTGCTGGACTTGGTCACGTATAGCGTCTTGCTCTTTTTGCGACACCCTATAGGCGTGTTGTCGGATGGGTCTCTCGGTGGGTTCCGTGACGATACGGTGCTCAGCAAGTGGTGTCTGTTTAACCTTTGACGTAGTGGCAAAGCAGTCTTGAAATGAGCCGAGTAAACGCAAAAGGCTTTCTCGTTGAGACGAAGGTAGTCTCTCGTTTACGTCGAGAGTGCTCGCGAACGCCTCGTCAGAGTGGTCATTCGATGAAAATAAAGCTAACGTTGGCGAACCATCGGCATCGGCAAGTTCTTCACAATATGCAATGGCAGTGTGTCTCGTTAGGTGGCGATATTCGTCGCTGAAGTTCGTGACCAGGAGGTGAACATGCCTATTGCTAGGCTGAATGATTCCTCGGGCAACACAAATTTGTCGCGAAATAAGGAGAGACAAATTGGCCTCTGCAATTACCGCGCCAGACATGTCCTGTCCCGATTCTACTTCGACAAAGAGGCTGCTTCGAGGTGGGAGAGTCAGAGAATCGTCGGTAACACGAAGTGCTCTTTTTCGAAATTGTGTACTGTCAGTTGCAGCGCAAAAAGGATCCTCGAACGACACAAGTAATTCATGGAGGTCGATGACGGCGCCGTATTCACGAAGAAAGTCCATTCCTAGAATGACTGGCCGAGAGCACACGCGCAATACGAGGAAAGATCCTGCAAATGTCGATGTACGTATACGAATGCGTGCCGTGCACATACCGGTAGGCATCACCAGATGTCCCCCTGCCGTGCGCAACTGGGGTCCTTGCCATGGTGTGGTAACCTTCCTCAGTTCAGATGCCAGTGCGGCGCTCATTACGGAATAGTCGGCGCCGGTGTCGACGAGGGCGTTGACAGCATGATTGTCGACGAAGACGGCGATTTCGGCAGAAACGATCTTTCTGCTGTCAGAGAACACTGCAAAACCGGAATGGTCCTCGTCTGGTCGTTGCGTCGAATGAGGGTCTTTTACATTTCGCCGGGCCGCGACTTCACCCCCAGAAGTCGCCGTTCCTAGTTTCCCCTGCGGGGACTTGGTGACCGGCTCCTGAAAGGAGCGGAAGACGATGAGGGCAAACTGGGTGACGTAGACCGGCGAGGCGACGGTGATCTCGACTGGTGGTGCTGAACAGTCGAAGGTGTTCGCTGGCCCGTGAGATAGGCTTCGATTTCGCGGGGGCGCTCACCGTAGCGCGGGCATCGAGCATCAGGATGGAAGCCGCGGAGACCTAGTTGCCGGTATTGACAGTTCCTGTATACGTGACCCGCTTCGCCGCAGTGATAGCAGAGCGGACGGTTATCCGAGGTGCGCCACGTGCTTGCCTTGATACCACTTTGTCTTGAGGTAGACTGCAGATAGGTGGGTGTGCTCGGGAACCTTGAGCCGTGAGGCGGGCTCGAAGTAGGGGCGTGGAATGACTGCATAGCCTGGTACCTGGGCCGCACAGCAGGATCTGTAGCCGGTGGCGCAGGGGATCGCAATGCCGCTGCGTATGTCAGGACTGGCGCCTCTGGAATCGGTGGTGTGATTGGGGTCAGGGGTGTGACGGCCTGCCGGACTTCTTGTCTGATTACATCCGCGAGGGCAGACACAGGTTGATGGGATCCCACCGCCTGAAGCTGTCGCAGTTCGTCCCGAACAATACTTCGAATGAAGTCTGCGAGGGCCTGTCTCTCGCTGTCAGAGCCGATAGAGCATGCAGTGGCCGGGATCTGGCGTTCGTATTGTGATGACCGCTGCTGCAGCGTACGTTCCATTGTGTTCGCCTCACTGATGAACTGGGCGACTGTCGTTGGTGGATTGCGCACGAGCCCAGCGAAAAGCTGTTCTTTTACTCCGCGCATCAAATGCCTCACCTTCTTTTCCTCGGGCATGGCAGGGTCCGCGCGCTTGAAGAGCCGAAGCATGTCCTCGACAAACATAGATACACGTTCGTTCGGCCTTTGGTTTCTGCTGGATATGGCTTGTTCGGCCCTCTCCTTCCTCTCGGTGTTCCGAAAGGCGTCACGGAGCTGACGGCTAAACTCTTGCCAGGTCGCAAAGGAGGCTTCGTGGTTCTCGTACCACGTCTTCGCGGAATCCTCCAAGTAAAAGTAAACTCGGCGCAGCTTGCGAACATCGTCCCATTCGTTGATACAGGCAACCCGATCAAAGTGGTCGAGCCAGTCATCAACATCCTCGAAGATATCTCCATGGAACGGCTTTGGTGTCTGTGGCGCATGAAAAACATGGGCGAGAAGAGAACCATGGGCATCGCTGGTTTGGACCGCCTGGCTTGTCATCGGAGTTGCCATCTTTCTGAGTGTCGATGTCAAGGGACCGAATTCAGGAGGTAACCCACGCAGGCGGCGGCTGCTTCTTGCTCTGGGAGATGTAGCTGTCTCCACGATGGCCGACACAGCCGAAGTACACGTACCCAGCACTTCCACCAGTAATGTCGCGGGCAAAAACAAGATCTGCAGCCAGGAGCTCAACCGAACCGGAGCAACCAAAACGTTCTCTTCTTCTTCGTAGTCCCAAAACGGGTATGAGCCACAGCGGCTCGTTCATCAATGGTGGCAATATTGTGCGCTATACACCATGGAAAAAAATGGGGAGGGGCGCTTGGTGTGCCACTCCCTGGCTACGCTACTGGTGCATGCAAACCCACGTAATCAGGTACACACTTAGAGGCAGACAGCCGTAAAGGAGGGTGGGAGTGGCCCAGGCTGCGGTTAGTTAACCTTAGTGAGAAAAGTAAGCTTTAGCAAACACTGGTGCAGCACATGTATGTAGAAGGTTTCTTTGAACGCGCTGGCCGAACACGCAGAAGCAACTGGCCACAAATAGACCGGAATAGGGTAAAATTATTAAAAACAAAGGGGAAACCAACTGGATTTCTGGGCTATATTTTGACTCTCTGACAATTCAGACAATGGCGCACATTCTTGAATGTAATGAAGACAACTTCCCCCACATTCACACACCTACGTCCTATTTTAAAATATATATATATATATATATTCAGATTGTTTGCACTGTATTGAAGAAGAAGAATACATAGAGGAATACTATAGCATTAATGAAAGGGTGGTAGGTATCGTAATTAAACTGAATAAAAGATACAAGATTAATGTAGTATAGGCTTACACGCCTACATCCAGCCATGATGACGCTTCAGTTGAAAGCTTCTATGAAGACGTGGAATCGGCAATGAGTAAGGTAAAAACCCAGTATACTATAGTGATGGGTGACTTTAATGCAAAGGTAGGGAAGAAGCAGGCTGGAGACCAGGCAGTAGGAGATTATGGCATCGGTACTAGAAACGCCAGAGGAGAGCTACTAGTAGAATTCGCAGAACGCAATAATTTACGGATTTTGAATACCTTCTACCGAAAACGAGAAAACCGCAAGTGGACATGGAGGAGCCCTAATGGTGAAAATAAGAACGAAATAGACTTTATAATGAGTGCACACCCAGGCATTGTGCAGGATGTGGAAGTGGTTGGCAAGGTACGATGCAGTGACCATAGAATGGTACGGTCTTAAATTCGCCTAGACTTGAAGAAGGAATGACAGAAACTGATACGCAAGAAGCCAGTCAATAAGCTAGCACTGAGAGGGAAAGTACAAAAATTCAGAGTCTCGCTTCAGAACAGGTACTCTGCTCTTAGTGAGGAAACCAACCTTAGCGTAGATACAATGAATGATAATCTGACGAGTATCATTACGGATTGTGCAGTGGAAGTTGGAGGCCACGTAGTTGGCAAGACACTGGCAACCTTTCCCAGGAAACAAAGAATCTCATTAAGAAGCTTCAAATCATCAAAGCCTCAAGCACAACAGACAAAATAGAACTGGCAGAGCTTTCGAAGTTGATTAATAGGCGTAAGGTATGCAATGTAAGAAGGTATAACATGGAGAGAATTGAACACGCTCTGAAAAACGGAGGAAGCGTCAAAGCAGTGAAGAGTAAACTTGGGATAGGCAAAAGTCGGATGTATGCACTAAGGGACAAAGAAGGCAATATAACTACCAATATGGATAGAATAGTTAAAATAGAGGAGGAGTTTTACAGAGATCTGTACAGTAGCCGAGACAACCACTACCTTAATACTATTAGAACTAGCAGTAACCCAGTTGACACCCCACCAGTAATGATAGAAGAAGTCAGAAAAGCTTTGGAGAGCATGCAAAGAGGCAAAGCTGCTGGTGAGGATCAGGTAACATCAGATCTGCTGAAAGATTGAGGACAGATTGTGTTAGAAAAACTAGCCACCCTGTTTACGAGGTGTCTCCTGACGGGAAGAGTACCAGAGTCTTGGAAGAACGCTAACATCATCTTAATACAGGAGATGACAAGGACTTGAAGAATTACAGGCCGATCAGCTTGCTCTCTGTAGTAGAAGAGCTATTTACAAAGGTAATTGCTAACAGAGTAAAGAAAACAGAATTCAATCAACCAAAGGAACAAGCAGGATTTCGAACAGTCTACTCAACAATTGACCACATTCATACTATCAATCAGGTAATAGAGAAATGCTCAGAGTATAACCAACCACTATACATAGCCTTCATAGATTACGAGAAGGCGTTTGATTCAGTAGAAATATCAGCCGTCATGGAAACATTGCGGAATCAGCGCGTAGATGAAATATATATAAACATTCTGGACGAAATCTACAGGTGATCAACTGCTACCATAGTGCTTCATAAAGAAAGCAACAGAATACCAATCAAGAAGGGCGTAAGGCAGGGGGACACAATCTCCCCAATGCTATTTACCGCGTGCTTACAGGAGGTTTTTGGAAGCCTAGAATGGGAACAGTTAGGGATAAGAGTTAATGGAGAATACCTTAGTAACCTGCGCTTCGCCGATGACATTGCATTGCTGACTAACTCAGGGGACGAATTGCAACTCATGATTACGGAGTTAGACAAGGCAGAAAGGTGGGTCTTAAAATGAATCTGCAGAAAACGAAAGTAATGTACAAGAACCTCGGAAAAGAGCAGCGCTTCGAGATAGGTAATGGTGCACTTGAAGTTGTAAAAGACTATGTCTACTTAGGGCAGGTAAGAACCACAGAGCCGAACCACGAGATTGGAGTAACTAGAAGAATAAGAATGGGGTGGAGCACATTCGGCAAGCACTCTCAAGTTATGACAGGTAGATGCCACTATTCCTCAAGAGGAAGGTATATAACAGCTGTATCTTGCCGGTACTTAGCTACGGAGCAGAAACCTGGAAACTTACAAAGAGGGTTCAGCTTAAATTAAGGACGACGCAGCGAGCAATGGAAAGAAAAATGGTAGGTGTAACCTCAAGAGACAAGAAGAGAGCAGAGTGGATTAGGGAACAAACGGGAGTTAAGGATATCATAGTTGAAATAAAGAAGAGGAAATGTACATGGGCCGGGCATGTAGCGCGTAGACAGAATAACCGCTGGTCATTAAGGGTAGCTAACTGGATTCCCAGAGAAGGGAAGCGGGTTAGGGGGAGACAGAAGGTTAGGTGGGCAGATGAGATTAAGAAGTTTGTGGGTATAAATTGGCAACAGCAAGCACAGGACCGGGTTAACTGGCGGAACATGGGAGAGGCCTTTGTCTTGCAGTGGACGTAGTCAGGCTGATGATGATGATGATGATGAAGAAGAGTGGCCTCAGTGGCACTGCTCTGCGCCTCAGGAGCATCGCCATCGGCATGAGCTCGTGGTTGCTGCACTTGGCCGGACGCTGCTGACTGCTTCTCCTTCTGCATTCTGCTCTGCTAATCAACCCCTTAACAAGTAGTGGAGGTGCTTGGTTTCGATCACCCTGGAACTTCGGAATTGAATTCTACCGTCCATTATGCCCACCGACCCAAGCGCCGCTCCGGCTCCACCCACGGCACCACCCACTGCCCTCTGCGTCAGTTTTTTGCACCTGCGAGATCCCTCTGTTTTCTCAGGCACCGATGACAAGGACGTTGACGATTGGATTTGCACGTACAAGCGAGTGAGTGCTCACAACAAATGGGATGACGTTGCCAAGTTGGGCTATATATCTCCTTCCACCTGTCAGAGGTGGCCAAGATGTGGTTCATTAACTACGAAGTTGAACAGCTGAACTCCCTACGTAGTCTGCCTTTAAAACGAGCCTAACACAAGTTTTTGGACGGCCTGAAGTATACTCAAACACCATGCCGAATAACGCTTGTATACTCGATCCCAACAGCTTGGTGAGAATTTCACAAGCTATATTGAGGACATTCTGGACCTTTGCAAGTGAGTCAACGGGTCGACGTTCGAAGAGGACAAGATCAAACACATCATGAAGGGCACTGAGAACGACGCTTCCCAAATGTTGCCAAGAGCCCTTGCACTGTCGTCGAACTGACTGAGTTATGCCAGAGTTTCGACGAATTATGCAGGCAACATCTTTACACCCAACGTTCCTCGGCACCTGACGACTTTTTGATCAGCCTTTCCAGCCTTGGCGTAAAAGCCGACCAGGCTCCTCTTTCCTCAAAGACCCAAGAGTATATCGGCGCCAAGGTTGCTCGTCAACTCTCTTTCATGTTTTGTGTACCCAATCAACCATGCAGTTTGGAACTTACACTCCGTGACATCATCCAAGACCAGGTCGTACAAGCTCTTCCTCCTGCCCGTGAACCGCTGCCAGTCGCCGCACATCTCACGTATGCCGAGGCCGTTGCTCGATCTCGATAGCCAGCGACTACATATTCGCCACCGCCCTTTTCGCCGCCGACCTATTCACCACCATGGATGCCGATGCCACCTAGGCCACAATTTTCTGCTCCCCAGCCGCCACTTGGCGTCTAGTCTCACTAATGGCGGACCTACGACAACGGTCCAATATGTTTTGCTTGTGACGGTGTAGGCCACGTGGCGTGTTATTGCCATTGTCGCCAGGCTTCTCTGAACCTTCGACGAATGCCCTCTTTCAGCTCTCAGTTTATCTTTGTGTCTCCCAGCTCTCCTTCCTCTTCCTTTCCATCTGATCACCCATTCGGCCCAACCCGCCGCTCACCATCCGCACGTTGTCATTTGCCTTTTCCTATGCGTCGCCGTTCCAGACCCACCGAGCAGTCAAACTAACGACTGCAGTTCCCGAGGCAGAAGCTGCGTCCCCGTCGCCATGCACAAGTCCTCGCCCCTGTCCAAGCATTGTCATCGAAGTGTCAGTCAATGGTGTCGTCGTCATGGCACTTGACACCGGAGCCGCTGTATCCGTCCTTTCCGCCCAGCTGCGCCGCAAAGTCTGTGAAGTTCTGATGCCATTATCCGGCCTCTCTCTTGGAACGTCTAACGCACAAAGCATCGCCTCTCACAGCCTGTACCACACAAGTAAGCATCCAAGGGCTTGTGTATATTGTTACGGTGCGATGCCTTTATTTACAGGAGATGATCAATGTGAGAGTCCAGGGATCTGGCCGATCACTGCTCGTGCTAACCTCGTTCTCCTCTTTTTCCACGCGTCCCCTCCGTATCGTAGCAATTCCCCTTTTGCAGACGATGCCCACCAGGCGAGTTAGGCTTCGTTGCCATGATGATAGCGTTTTAGACGGGCAACATGAATGACGTTGGTCTTGCTTGAGCGGCGGCCAGTTGACAACAGCTGAGATATCATGTACGTGACATCGCTGAGACGTTCCAAGACAACAAATGGACCAGTGTAGTTGGCCAGAAACTTTTGGCAGAGGCCGCGCTTGCGAAGCGGCGTCCAAAGCCACACCAAATCCCCTTTCTCAAACCATACGTGCCGGTGACTTCTGTTGTAACGGTTCTTGGAGCGTTTCTGTGAGACGAAAGTTCGAAGACAGGCGATGCGCCGGGCCTCTTCTGTGCGGCAAATGGTTTCGGCGAGAGTAGGTTGATCAGTCTCGGAAAAAGGAAGGATAGTGTCAAGAGCTGTGCAGGGTTGGCGTGCGTAGAGCAGATAAAATGGACTGTATCTCGTTGTTTCGTGCTGTGCAGTGTTGTAGGCGAAAGTTATAAATGGCAAAATCGCGTCCCATGTTTTGTGTCCAGAATCAACATACATGAAAATCATGTTGACGAGAGTCCTATTTGTTTGTTCCGTCAAACCATTAGCCTGCGGGTGATACGGGGTAGTGTGACGAAAATGGCACGAAGCAAGACGAAGGAGGTCTTCAACTACATCGGCAACAAATTGCCGCCCGCGATCACTGATGATGACACGGGGGGATCCATGGCGTAATATAACGTGTGACAGCATGAACTGTGAAACTTGAGTGGCCGTTGCCGCAGGAATCGCCGCAGTTTCGGCGTAACGTGTGAAATGGTCAACGCCCACAATAATCCATCGGTTGCCGTTCGTTGATCGCGGAAAAGGGCCGAGCAGGTCGACACCTACGACGTCAAATGGTAAACTCGAGGGTGCTAAAGGAATGAAGTAATCCGGCTGGCGGAGTTGTAGGACGCTTGTGGCGTTGACATTGCTCACAGCTCGCAACGTATGCAGTCACACTTTCACGCATCTTCGGCCAGAAGAAGCGTTCTTGCGTGCGATAAAATGTCCTAGAAAAACGCATATGGCGAGATGTTGGGTCGTCGTGCATTGCTCCAAGTACGTGTAGTCGAAGACTTGTAGGCACAACTAGAAGTAGGCGAGGGCCTACGCCGGAATAATTCTTTTTGTAAAGAACGCCATCCTATACGACGAAACCACGTTGACCGTTTGTTCCGGAAATAAAGAAAGAAGCGAGACTGTTGTCACTGCGTTGCTCTGCTCGAAAAGTTGTTAGGTCAGAAAACGGAGTATCCACTACAGCCAAATATTCATCAAAGTTGTCAGCGTCACACTCGGTTGTCGGAAGGGGAAGTCGTGAAAGGCAATCGGCGTCGGCATGACGACGACTGCTCTTGTAGCAGACTTCAATCTCGTGTTCTTGCAATCGTAACACCCAACGAGCAAGACGACCAGATGGGTCCTGTAGTCCAGTGAGCCAACATAAAGAATGGTGGTCCGTGAATCGAGAATCAGCGTCCATAGATATAAGGGCGAAACTTGTGCACGGCGAATATGACCGCGAGACATTCCTGCTCTGTGACAGTATAGTTTCGCTCCGGTTTACTTAAACAGCGACTGGCATAGGCAACGACGTGTTCAGCAGCTCCGTGGCGTTGGACCAAGACGGCGCCAATACCTACACCACTGGCGTCGGTATGAACTTCAGTGGCAGCAGATGGGTGATAGTGGCAAAGTACGGGCCCTGACGTAAGAACAAACTTGAGTTGCGAAAAAGACGACTCGCATTCCGCTTACCACCGAAAAGGTGCGTTCTTGTTGAGTAGGGACGTCAACGGGTAAGCGAGGTCGGCGAACCTGGGCACGAAGCGACGGAGGTACAAGCATAGGCCCAAAAAGCTTCGCAACTCTCGTACTGACTGAGGTTGTTTGAAGCTGCTGACTGCTGCGACTTTCTGGGGGTCGGGTCGAACGCCGTGCTTGTCCACCAGGTGACCGAGAACGAGAGTCTCACGGCTCCCAAAGTGACACTTCTTAGAGTTCAGGGTGAGCTTAGCTCTCTCAAGGCAGGTGAGAACAATGTCTAGATAATGGTTGTGTTCATCGAATGTACGGCCAAAAATTATAATGTCATCCAGGTAGCAAAGACAAACTTCCCACTTTAGTCCACGTAACACAGAGTCCATGAAGCGCTCACACGTGGCTGGAACGTTGCATAGGCCAAACGGCATTACATTGAATTCAAATAGACCATCTGGGGTTATGAAGGCCGTTTTCTCTTTGTCATTCGGGTACATGGGGATTTGCCAATAACCAGATCTCAAATCCACGGAGGAGAAGTACGATGCCGAATGTAAACAATCGATGACATCATCAATCCTGGGAAGCGGGTAGACATCCTTTTTACTAACAGAGTTGAGCCGTCTGTAATCTACGCAGAATCGCCATGTACCATCCTTCTTTCGGACAAGAATCACAGGGGCAGCGCAAGGGCTACACGACTCTTGGATGACCCTTTTCTTTAACATCTCTTCTACCTTGCGCTCCGCAGATGAGACACGGTATGGTTTCTGCCGGATAGAGTGAGCGGATCCTGTGTCAATCCCATGGCGAGTACGCGACTCGGGTACACTTATTTGCTCTTCTTTCTGCGCAAAGTGAAATATAGTAGCGTGCTTCACAAGGACTTCGACCAAAGCTTGACGATTTTCTGATGATAGCGACTTGTTTACCATACTCAGAAAGTTGGCGTCTGTATGGTACGTTGCATGAATAGGATCTAGTCTCTTGTCACTTAAAGATGCAATAAAACTGGTTGCATTTTGTTCGAAGCGGGCGAGTCGCATTCTGCAGGGTAGCATAACAGGTTCATTTGAATAGTTCGACACCCATAAGGGCGATTGCCAATCACTGATCGACAGAACACAATGTGGAACGAGCACATTTTTCTTGGCGCAATTGAGAGGAATGGGCTCCACAAGAACATCAAACTTTCCGGCGTCCGAGGCAGAGGCATCAACGCGTACGGTCTTCATCGAGTTGGGCGGCAAGACAACATCCTCAATGACAGTGATAGATCCTTGACAGCACCTAGGATCGTCAGTAAATGCCGATAGCATAATCTCGCCAGCACCGCAATCTACAGTAGCCCCGCACTAGCGTAGAAAATCGATGCCCAAGATGATGTCATGGGTGGAGCTGGTCAGGACGGCGAATTCAGCCTCAAGACCTTGTCACCCAAAGTGACACTAACAACACACACACCGATCGGGCACAATGTCTCCCCGCTCACTGCACGAAATGATGCACAACTGTCCCAGCGAAACATCACTTTATGTCCTAGCCGCAATTTGAAGTTAAGACTCATCACTGAAACAGCTGCTCCAGTATCTATCATAGCCATCGTAGGAAGCCCATCAATAAGCACGGGGACCCTATTTTGCGTCATAAAAACAGGTGGAGGCATAGGCGGATGTAGTGACAAATGTTCGGCGATCTCACCTCCATTGGCCGCACCACCTAGTTTCCCGGAGGCGGGGAGGTGACGCGTCGACCAGGAGATGGGGAACGGAACCCGCGTGTTGTGGGGGGCGTCAAGCTTCGCACGGAGGAAGGCGAGTCGTTGCATAAATTCCGGTGGAAATTGCGTCCTACATGTGTATCACTGTGGGTCGTTTGCTGGAAGCCGTCCCCAACGTATGCGTCCCGCATTGAACGCATACTACCGCGCCAGCGGTTCTGTCGAGAAGAAGCTGATGGTCCCTCGTAGTAGCGCTGCTGGGGGCGACGCCTTTGACCACAGAATCGAGCCACATGTCCACGGAAACCGCAGTTATAGCACACAGGGGCCTCACGCACGTCGCCAAACCTTCCACGAGGCGTCATGTGCCCATGATCGTCCCACGAAGACACCATTGTAGGTGGTTGGCGGGAGGCGTTCTGGAAACCACGGCGATAATGTAAGTTGTCGGTTGGGGGCTCGGGTGTTCTTGATTGGGGCACATCATATAGCGTGGCATCAACGGCAGCACACATTGCGTAGTATGGCGGGTTGACAGCATCACGTCGTCCAAGTTCTTCGCGTACGATTTGCCTGATCATTGAGGCAAGATCACAAGAGGATGTTGGAGGGACGTCGACACTTGCAACGTTGGTGACGTTGACAAGTCTACCAAATTTGGGAGTGATGCACCTAGCCTTCAGTGTCTCAAACGTGCGGCAGTGTTGTATTACGTCCGCTACAGACGCCAAGGTGTCCTTGCCGATGAGGAAATTGTAGACATTCTCAGCAACCCCTTTGAGAAGATGCCCTACCTTGTCATCTTCTTTCATGCTTAGGTCTACAGACTTGCACAATTTCAGAATCTCTTCAATGTACGTTGTGCATGTTTCACCGGGGACTTGAGCACGCTGCATCAAAGTTTGCTCAGCGCGCTTCTTCTTCATCAATGGGTCCCCGAAGCAGCTCGCTATTTCTTTCTCAAACGCTTCCCAGGTCGTTAGTGTTTCTCTGTGGTTTTCAAACCACACCAATGCCGTTCCTTGAAGAAACAATCCGACGTTGGACAACGGTCCAACGACGACGTTGGACCGTTGTCCGACGTTGGCTGCATCTCAACAGTTGTAGTTACTCACACGGTTGAAGTGTTTCAGCCATTCGTCAGCGTCTTCTCCGACCCTCCCAGAGAAGCTTCGTGGTGCCATGTGTCGGGGACACGCAGCGCCAGACGAAGAGTGCGTGGTGTCGCCGTCAGCAATCGGATCCATAGAGAGCGGTGGTAAACCAGCCAGTCGGCGGCTTTGGCGTAGTTCTTGAGGTAGCCCTTCCGTGATCGTTCACCTTGGATCGCTCCGCTATACCCCGCACCTTCCAACAATCTTGTTACAGTGCGATGCCTTTATTTACAGGAGATGATCAATGCGAGAGTCCAGGGGTTTGGCCGATCACCGCTCGTGCCAACCTCGTTCTCCTCTTCTTCCACGCGCCCCCTCCGTATCGTAGCAATATCCTTGAATACGTAGTGCTGCCCTCGTATTCTCATGACATGATACTTGGCTGGGATTTCTTTGCGAATAATAATGGTGTCATTGACTGCGGTTGCACCAAACTGTCTGAACTTCCTCACGTTGACGCTATATCGAAGCCTCCCTCCTATATTATAAACTTTCTGTTTCTGACTACGCCACAGTACTACCGCACTTTTCCCTGCTGGTGACTGCATCATAAGCCGCTATTTCCGATGGTGATGTTCTCTTTACACCCTCTGCCCTGTTGATTCAACGCAAATGTTCTCCACTGCTTGTTGCTGTCCTTACTTTCCACTGTGGCATCACGAACCTGCTCATTTACAACACGCTAAAATGGCCTTTACCTTTGTTCAATGGTGAATGTCTCGGTCACGTGCATCCGATCGACGCCTGTTACATTTTTGATGCTCTGCCTAGTTCACTTTTACGGATCTCGGCGCACTTATTTCTGACCCTGCTGTTGACTAGTCACTCTTTGACGCTTTTCACCACTCCATCGATGTTGCACCGTCTTCTACAGAACCTGCTGCAAAAGTTTAGCACTTATCTTAACAGCCACGCTTCTTGCCTCTGTCGCATGTCGAACATTTCTCACAAGACTTACACAGGAAGCCAGGTGCCTCTACGGCAGCGTCTCTGCAGAGTCTCAGCGTCGGAACGCCGTGTTATTGACGACCAGATTACTGACATGCTCTAGCGGGATATTGTACAGCCTTCGAACAGTCCATGGGTGTCACCAATTGTTCTTGTCAACAAGAAGGACGGCTTCATTCTGTTCTGTGTCGACTTCCAAAGCTCAAAAAAGATCACCTGTAAGGACGTTCACGCATTACCGCGGATAGCATAGAATAGACTGTTTTCAAGGAGCGGAATACTTCTATTCACTTGCTTTACGTTCTGGATACTGGAAAGTTCCTATGAAAGCATTCGACCGACAGAAGACAGCATTTGTCGCACACAATAAATTATACGAATTTACCGTTATGCCTTTCAGCCTTTGCTCCAGCCACATTTGAGAGAATAATGGACACTATTTTAAGAGGTCTCATGTGGAACGCATGTTTATGGTTCTTCGTAGATGTAGTTGTCTTTTCCGCCAATTTTGACCCCATTTAAATTGTCTTTAGCGCGTTCTCACATGCTTCACTGACGCCGGCTTTCAACTTAACCTCAAGAAGTGTCGTTTTGGTGGCCGGCAACTCACCATTCTTGGCCACGTCGTATCGCGGGACGGCATACTTCGTGGCCCCACCAAGTGTCGAGCAGTCGCCGATTTCCCAAAGCCAAAGAACCTAAAGGAACTTTGAAGTTTTGTCGGCTTGTCGTCATACTTCCAATGCTTTATTCGACATTTTGCTTCTTTGACCCCTTCAGACCCGAATTATAATGTCATCGTCAGAAACCCACCAAATTCACAGTGCCGTAATTCCAAGGCACACAGTATTACATTCCAAGAAAGAATAAATGAATGTGTTGTTTTGTGTGAGTTTCACTAATTAAACTTGATCAGCATGCAACTAATTATCTAATTAGCATGCTACAAGCCAGCTTCAGGCCCAAAATGCATTTAGTATTTGTTCTTTTTGTATTCATCTTGAGCGGAGAGAGGGAAGTACTTTTCATGAGAAATAATTTTACCACAGCACGTCGAATGAGTGTCAGACATGGTAGTGTATCCAGCAAAGTGACCCTCTGGAACAATACGGAGCACAATGAAATTAAATGACTGCTATAACTGTCCACGAAGGAAGACTGCAGTAATGTGTACACCACCAAGTTTTAAGCCACTTGAAAAAACAGGCGGCGTGTGCCGCCACTTT
The DNA here is from genome assembly GCA_013436015.1 of Rhipicephalus annulatus. Taxonomy (NCBI): domain Eukaryota; kingdom Metazoa; phylum Arthropoda; class Arachnida; order Ixodida; family Ixodidae; genus Rhipicephalus; species Rhipicephalus annulatus. The sequence continues at coordinate 200,968 of WOVY01002894.1, read as the reverse complement.
GGAATTCGTGCCCACAAATGTGGACGCCGTGACTGAGAGGGATAAGTGCACACCTGACGGACCTTCTTAGCGGTGACAAGGACCTTTCCACCTGGTCATCAGCTAGCAATGAAGCGTTTACCAAATTACACTGCCTGCTAACTTCACCACCCCTGCCACTACGATTCTGCCACTCTCAGAGGTTCATACTGATGCCAGCGGTGTCAAACTTGGTGCAGTGCTTGCGCAACGAAAGGCAGGGTTGGTGAATATGTAATCGCCTACACAAGCCGAACTCTGATGAAAGCCGATGCTAACTACTCCGTGATTGCGAAAGTGTATTTAGCCATTATTTGGGCCCTGTAAAGGTTCACCCTTACCTGTACGGTCCACACGTAAGGACCCTTCGGAACGACTTGCTCGTTGGGCGCACAAACTTGAGAAGTTCGACATCCGCATTGTTTACAGATCCGGTCGTAAGCACACGGACACTGACACTCTTTCTCGCTCACCCATATCAGATGATAGTGTTTCCCTCTCTTCCCCCTAGTCTGCACTTGCATCACCAGCCTCGCACATCACGGCGGTGGAACAACGAAAGGATCCCTGGATCAGTGGCCTCATCACCACTCTTGCTGATCATCTCACTTCTACGCCGCCGTGCGCTCTCCGCCGCCAGGCTAGCAACTTTTTCCTAAGGGACGACCTTCTTTATTGAAGCAACTACCTTTCCGATGCTGACCCGTAGTGCGCTCACGCAGGCCTCTTCAAGACAAACACTGTGCTGCGACTCAGATTTCATTGGCGTAGCATGTAAAACTACGTTTGGAAGTTTATTCAATCGTGTGCTCAGTGCCAATGAGGAAAGTTACCTCCGGGGCAAGTCTACCCATCACAACCACTTCCTTGTCCTAGTCGACCCTTTGATCGCGCTGGCATTGACATTTACAGACCGTTATTATCAACTATAGCTAGCAACAGCTGGATTATTGTTGCGATAGACCATCTGACACGCTGTGCCGAAACAACTGCGCTGCCGACTGCCACAGCTCGTGCCGCTGGAACGTTTCTGTTGAGACATTTCATTCTGCGTCATGGTGCCCCTCGCGAGCTTTTAAGTGACAGAGGCTGTGCCTTCCTCTCTGACACATTGAAGGCATTACTCAACGAATTTCTAATCATGCACCGCACAAGTACAGCGTACCACTCTTAGATGAATTGCATAATGGAGCGCTTCAACCGTAGTCTTGGCGATATGGGGTCGATGTACGTCGCTTCTGATCATTCAAATTGGGACCAAGTTCTCCCATTCGTCAACTACGCATTTAATACTGCCGTACAAGCTACTACGAACTGGGTTTTCGCCAAACTTTCTTCTATACGGACGAGAACCTTCTAATACAGTAGACACTGTTCTTCCATATAAACCTGATGAGTTCGAAAGTACTACTCTGTCTGAAGCTACCGAACATGCTGAAGAATGCCGCCTGCTTGTCCGCTCCTCTTCTACCAAGGTCTAGTGGCAGCAACAATCCCGTCAACCTGGGAACTGTCCGGCTCCAAATTTTCCACCTGGTTTCTTGTTGTGGCTTCGGGTACCTGCTACTGCACCTGGCTGCTCGTCAAAACTAGTTCCCAAATACCTCTGACCATACAGCGTTGTAGGGCAAACCTCAACCGTCCACTATATCCCGAAGCCCATAATGCCACCCACAGACCTTTGCTACCGCGGCCGTGACATTGGCTGCAAGAAGTCGCTGTGAGAGGCTCTAGTGACTATACCGGGTGGAAAAGAAGTAGGGCAGCGCTTTTGCGGCTGACATCCCAGGCATAGTTTCCTCTAGGAGGCGACCACCTCTTGGTCTTGCCAATGTACACCAGGAATGCCTTTTCCCCCCTAAGGGGCAAGCTCTTAAAGGGCCAGCGAACAACCCCGAAAACCAAAAATTTTAGTAAAAAGAAATACGCACACTTTGCTATATGAGAACATGCTGCTGCAAGAATTTTGTAAGTACATGCTATTACAAAAAAGTTACAAAGGTTAGAACACCTGTTTCAGCCGGTTTCAAATTTACACGTGGCCACTCGCCACCTTTTTTCACGATAGAGAGGGGAAGGCACATAGCCCGTCGTCATGACACCGCCCACTTCGGCAACGTGACACGTTGTTCATGACTTGTCCTCAGCGCGCAGCCAACGACCGATCCCTCACACGAACACGAGTCATAGCAGTGCAAGCAAGAAGCGAGGAGCATCATTCCCCTAGTGGCGAAATACCTCTTCATCGCGGAGGCTTTTGTTCTCGCAATAGCACTTCTCCCAGTAGTCTTGGGCTCTACAAAAGGGCAGAGGAACACACAGAAAAATGAAAATGCGGACTGTGCGACTGAAACTGTATTCCCGCAGGGCCATGGCCCCACTTCGTAGTGCAAAGAACCAACTAACGAGCTCAGTCATACGTGAAGGTCACGTCACTACGTGTACGACGAGGATTGGTCAGGCAATGAAAAGAGGCACAAAAAAGAGGCACAGTAAAGAGGCAATGAAAAGAGGCTGTGCGGCACGCAGCTCTGTAATATTCGAAAAATATGATTAGATGGGGTCTACTGTACAAGTTGGTGAGCTTGTTTGATTGTTGTAAAAAAAAAAAAAAAGACGAAGGCTGTTAACTGGGCATCATTTTGAAGCCCCCACATCTTTTCATTCTTTACTACCGTATCTACTTGCGTAATCCTCGCACTCGCATAATTCTCGCAACCCCCACATCGGCCGACAAAAATACGATTACTTATTTTCTTTGAGTAATTATCGCACCACCGGAAATAGCGGCAATAATGTCGTCTGCTCGATGCAGCCACTGATGATGACAGCATGCACCATCTAGCGCCATCTCGTAAGCATAGAGGTTACTATTATTGCACCGAGATTCAATTCAATCCAATCCAAGCCAAAGTGGCAAGTGCGCATTGCAGCGCGATTTGTATGTTGTGTCTGTAATCTTTTTACGTTATGGGGCGATACGGAAGCTACATGGCTCCTTTCAAGTTGAAAGTGATTGATCATGCACTAAACAATGGCAGCAGGGCCGCCGGTAGGCCCTTCGGAGTAGATGAGTTTTGTGTTCGCTAATGGTGACGGCAGCTGAAAGTCACCAAACGTTTTGGGCCTTCCGTGTGCCTAAGACTGGTATGAATGGTAAACTTTATTTTTTGAGAAGGCAACTGCGGGCGATTCTGTTAAATGGCCATCAGCCAAATACTGACGTCCTTCGCTTACCTTTTGCAGACTCCTGTTGAGTAACGGATGCTACCGCTACGCCCACAACGCCCACAAGCTTTGCGTACGGTATTCTAATTCTCGACTATTCACTTGCGCCTTTTGTGTCTTAAATAAATCTTGCCTTGCGTTGAACCTGGGTTTTTATTGTTGGAGAAAGTCTTAAGTAGTACTTCTCAAAGCTTGCTGTTAGTTGCTGGCATGAGAATCCCGACTTAAGTCCACTTCATTTTCTTTTTCGCTCTGTACGTTTTCGTGGAAAAATTTCCCCGCGTGATTCTCGCACCCCCCAACTTTGCATCGGTTTTCCGCCAAAAAAAAGTGCGAGGGTTATGCGAGTAAATAGGGTAAGTGCAAAGAGCCAGTATGGAAACCGTGCTGCCATGCAGCATCACCAAAGCTTGTGCACCCACTAGCTTTGGTGATGCTGCATGGTCTCTAGTGCTCCACCACTGTGTGGTGCTAGTTTCTTACTATGTCAGGCGAGTCGATAGTTATAGCGCGAGAACAAAACGACGACACAGAGACCAGAAGGACATGAGCCCTAACTTCTACCTGAGTTTATCGCGCAGAGCCCGAAAATATATATAGGAGACAGTAACCATGTGACAAAAAACCATATGGCACAAAGAGCAGAACATCAGTAAGAGAAAAACAAAAACAACAGCACAGAAAAAAGGCACAGAAAAATTTATAAAGAAAAGTAAAGATAATATATCTACTTGCGCGCACCGAAACCTTCGAGGAACCTTAGTTCCTTCTCGGACAGACGGAGGGCTTGCTAATGCAAGGCACCTGTTCGTGTGCCATCTGCGTGGCCTCGACAATGACTCGGTTGCGCTCTTCTTTGTGCTTGTACAGCGTCTCTGTGTCCTTGAAAAGGGGCACACAATTGCACTCAGTGCTGTGCTGAGCAAGCAACCCATCTTTCCCGTTTTTAACATTGTTAGCATGTTCTCTCAGCCGATCGTTCAGACACCTTCCGGTCGTTCCCACATAACAAGCACCGCATGAAAGTGGGGTCCTATAGACAACTTCCAGGGAGCATGCCGCATACCTGTTTCTATGTGGAACTCTGCATTCCATTGATGACTGCTTTTTCAGGGGGTTTGTAGATTTGGTGAGGCTGATTAAATTGAACGGTGCCGAGAACAGGACACGAACTCTAACTCTTTTTCTGATTTTCTTGAGCCTGTGTAATATCTGGTGTTTGTATGGAATCACGGCTGACCTTTCACGCTCTGTATCCGTGTTGCTCGGATTCTATCGCTGCCTCTGCTCTGCCTTATTAGTCCGCAGGATAGTCTCAGAAACGGAAGCGATAAACGCCTCAGGGAAACCCGAAGCCTTAAGCCGGGAAACTTGAGCTTTGAAGCTCGCAGATATATTAAGGGCGCACGACCTATTCAAGGCATTCTCAAGACAGGTTCGTGCTATGCCTCGCTTAACTAACTTGCTGTGAGCGGAAGAAAAAGGAAGTAGAGGTTTCTGCGCACGTGGTTCATAACACCAAGAGATGTGCTGTGAGCTAAAAAACACTCTTCAGTCCAAAAAGCGTAACTTGTCATTCTCGGGCATTTATGCGTCAACACAAGAGGCTTTAAACAATCTTCAAACACACCTATCGTCTGAGTCGCAATCGAGTGGAACATAGAAGAATCACAATTTGGGAGAACCAAGAAACCATCCACGTATCTGAATACTTTGACGACATGCAAGCCTTCTAACTTTTCCTGTTGTTTTCTGCCCATTTTTGCCAATAGAAGATCACTGAGGAGAGGTGCTTTGTATGAGCCGATTGAAACACCCTTTTTCTGCAGATAAATGCAATCATTTCATTGAACGAAAGTAGAGGTATAAGATACAGCACAACCGGGTCAAGAAAATCTCGTGCACTGATGCCAGTTTTTTAGTGGAAGTTCAATTTCCCGAAGATTTCTATGATATCCCTTATTCATTCTAATACCTCACATCGTGAGGCAGAGGTACAGGTTCTTTATGTCAAATGAAAAACTGAAAAGATTAGATTGATTTGACTGTTTGAAAAATTCTATCAGAGCCTGCGAGCTTTTGATCAAAAATGGGTCTTCAATCTTTAGACACTTTAGATCAGTCTGAATAAACAAGCCTTTGCCACGTGCCACTTTCTGTCACAATAACACGGAAGGGCATGCCAACGTTATGTGTTTTGGTAGAAAAAAACATGCTGAGCCCATTTTTGTCACTTTTGCTAATATGCTGTGCTAACTGTTTCAAGTCTAGTTCACAACACCTTTCCTTGGCCTGCGTTTTTACTCTATCCACACGAATGTCGGTAAAATATTTGAAAACAGAGCCGATAGCTGTGACCGCCTTTTCTAGGTACAAGCAATTAGGAAGAACGGCGAAACCACCCTCCTTATCTGACGGCACGACACAAAGTTCATTGTCTCTCAGAAACTTGGTCGTCTTCCGCCCCGGAAGGCTGTTGCTGGTATGCTTACCCCGTAGGAGCACGTCGACGCCTTCCGAGATGCACCTGTTCGAATCCTCTGGTGAAGCGCGACCAGCAACAGAGCGCACCATTAAAAGAAGCTCGGGTGCAGACCTCTCTCATTCGACGGCGAACTTCGGACCTAGGGCGAGGGTGTTGTGGACGTAGTCTGGGAGGTCGACATCACTGCATGAGTGGACCACACCTGATTGCCGGGGCTTGGTTGGGCGCTGCGCACGAAGGCTAGTGAGCTCACGTGACCACAAGCTGTTTGCAGTGTATTCGATTCGATCACAGTACTCTCGCCATCTTCTTTTCTTCACTCTCGGTGTAAGATCTATTTGATGAAGCTGGACATACAGGGTGTCCCGATACGTGCGCTTTTGTGACGTCGTGCTCCCAGACTACGTCCACAACACCCTCGCCCTAGGTCCGAAGTTCGCCGTCGAACGAGAGAGGTCCGCCCGCACCCCAGCTTATTTCAAGGGTGCGCTCCGTTGCTGGCCACGCTTCACCAGAGGATTCGAACAGGTGCATTTCAGAAGGCGTCGACGTTCTCCTACGGGGTAAGCCTACCAGCAACAGCCTTCCGGTGCGGAAGACGACCAAGTTTCTGAGAGACAATGAACTTTGTGTCGTGCCGTCAAATAAGGAGGGTGGTTTCGCCATTCTTCCTAATTGCTTGTACCTAGAAAAGATGGTCACAGCTATCCGCTCTGTTTTCAAATGTTTTACCGACATTTGTCTAGATAGAGTAAAAACGCAGGCCAAAGAAAGGTGTCCTAAACTAGATTGAAACAGTTAGCACAGCATATTAGCAAAAGTGACGAAAATGGGCTCAGCATATTTCTTTCTGCCAAAACACATAAGGTTGACATGCCCTTCCGTGTCATTGTGACAGAAAGTGGCACGTGGCAAAAACTTGTTTATTCAGATCCATCTAAAGTGTCTAAAGATTGATGACCCATTTTTGATCAAAAACTCGCAGGCTCTGATAGAAGTTTTCAAACAGTCAAATCAATCTAATCTTCTCGGTTTTTCAATTGACATAAAGGATCTATACGCCTCACGATCTGCCTCACGATGTGAGGTATTAGAATGTATAAGGGATAACATAAAAATCTTCGGGAAATTGAACTTCCAAATAAAAACTGGCATCAGTGCGCGAGATTTCCTTGACCTGGTTGTGCTGTATCTTACCTCTACTTTCGTTCAATGAAATGATTGCATTTATCTGCAGAAAAAGGGTGTTTCAATCGGCTCATGCAGAGCACCTTTCCTCAGTGATCTTCTATTGGCGAAAATGGGCAAAAAACTGCAGGAAAAGTTGGAAGGCTCGTATGTCATCAAGGTATTCAGATACGTGGATGATTTCTTGGTTCTCCTAAATTGTAATTCTTCTATGTTCCACTCGATTGCGACTCAAACGATAGGTGTGTTCGAAGATTGTTTAAAGCCTCTTGTGTTGACACATGAAATGCCCGAGAATGACAAGTGACGCTTTTTAGATTGAAGAGTGTTTTTTAGCTCACAGCACATATTATGAACCACGTGCGCAGAAACCTCTACTTCCATTTACTTCCGCTCAAAGCAAGTTAGTTAAGCGAGGCATAGCACGAACCTGTCTTGAGAATGTCTTCAATAGGTCGTACGCCCACAATATATCTGCGAGCTTCAAAGCTCAAGTTTCCCGACTTAAGGCTTCGGGTTTCCCCAAGGCGTTTATCGCTTCCGTTGCTGAGAATATCCTGCGGACTAATAAGGCAGAGCAGAGGCAGCGACAGAATCCGAGCAACGCGGATACAGAGCGTGAATTGACAGCCGTGATTCCATACAAACACCAGATATCACACAGGCTCAAGAAAATCGAAAAACGAGTTGGAGTTCATGTCCTGTTCTCGGCACCGTTCAAATTAATCAGCCTTACCAAATCTACAAAACGCCTGAAAACGCAGTCATCAACAGAATGCAGAGTTCCACATAGAAATAAGTATGCGGCATGCTGCCGGGAAGTTGCCTATAGGGCGCCCCTTTCATGTGGTGCTTGTTATGTCGGAACGACCGGAAGTTGTCTGAACGATCGGCTGAAAGAACACGCTAACAATGTTAGAAACGGGAAACATGGTTTGCTTGCTCAGCACATCACTGAGTGCAATTGTGTGCCCCTTTTCAAGGACACAGCGACGCTGTACAAGCACAAAGATGAGCGCACCCGAGTCATTGTTGAGGCCGCGCAGATGGCAAGCGAACAGTTGCCTTGCATTAGCAAGCCCTCCGTGGCTCTGTCCAAGAAAGAACTAATGTTCCTCAAAGGTTTCGGTGTGCGCAAGTAGTTATATTATCTTTACTTTTCTGTTTCATTTCTTATAGATTTTTCTTTGCCTTTTTTCTGTGCTGTTGTTTTTGTTTTTCTCTTACTCATGTTCTGCTCTTTGTCCCATATGGTTTTTGTCACATGGTTACTGTCTCCTCTATACATTTTCGCGCTCTGCGCGATAAACTCAGTTGGAAGTTAGGGCTCGTGTCCTTCCAGTCTCTGTGTCGTCGTTTTGTTCTCCCGCTATAACTATCCTCATGCCATACCAACTAGCCCCAAGCTGCCACACTTCCAAGTTAGGCGAGTTGGAAATTACACTAAAACTGGCCAAACACTAGCCAAGTGAGTAATAATTACATGACATATCATGCCAATAACAATTCAATTTCACCATTAGAAGATTTGAGGCTACAAAGTACTGTAAAAAGATCGGAAACATCTTTCTATTGACGGTCCTTTAATTGTTTTCCCTAAGGGGGCAGACTGATCTTAGACATTTTTTTGTTTATTTCTTTAGTGATCTTGAGCAAACTGCACAGGATTATGCAGTTTTTCCTGCTGATTTCAAATATTCAATTAGTTTTCCTGCAACTCATCTTGTTCCTGAAACAACATAAGTTCACCCTCTATTGTATAAGGCCGCAATAGAAAAAAAAGTGCTTATTTAAAAGTGATATTTAAAATATGCCAACAAAAAATAATGACTAAAGAGTGAAAGTATGCAGGAGTTTTTTGTTTTTAGGCCTTTTTCGGTTATTTTACAGCAAAATAAACTATTCATTTTCAAATGCAGTTGGAATTGTCTTATAATTTTCATGAGTAATTAATTAAAAGGCTTGTGCTCTGAATTCTGCTCCCATATTTGTATTCCACACACGTGCAGGTTTCCATTGCAAAAGGAATTATTTTTGTACTTGCCTTAGCTGCAGAGATATTGAGGCCTCAAAATTGAACAGTTGTAAATTTACTTTTTTTGAGAAAAATGGAAGAAACAGAAAACACAGCTTCTTTAAAAAGCAACAATCGTGGTGTGCATGTTTTGCTATCCTCATAAAGGTTCTCATAAATTCGTAGCAGAGCTTCCAACACAAGTGCCGGCAAATAATAAAGAAGCCTCAAAGTCGGTTCCCCAGTTCTTTGCAGGTTTGCCATTTTTTTGCAGGTTAACTGCACCAAGAATCTGGGCAGTTAGAATGACATTACAAAAAAATTACCACTTCCTGATGTGTGAAAATTTGCAGAGAGATAAAAAAATACTTGGAGAAACCATATATGTGAATTTTAAAAAATAATTTTTTTTGTCACTTTTTGGTCTCAAAGACCAGTCTTCTCCCTTAATGGGAGATGCCACAAAAAAATTGCCAGTTTTACCAAAATTACATATTCCTTTCTATTGCTTTCACAAGTTTACTTTCTTCACTTTCATGACAACAATAATCAAGGATGTAATTAAACACGAAATAGGTTAAGAAGCCTCGAAGTCGGTTCCCCAGTTCTTTGCAGGTTCCCCATTTTTTTTTTGCAGGTTAACAGCACCAAAAATCTGGGCAGTTAGAATGACATTACAAAAAATTCCTGATGTGTGAAAATTTGCAGAGAGATAGAAAAATACTTGGAGAAACCATACATGTTAATTATATATTCCTTACTATAAGCATAAAATACAGTCAGACCTGCTTATAACGAACTTCCATATAACGAATTCCTCGACATAACGAAGGTTTTCTTATTTCTCACCGTTGCCCCATAGAAAGACAAGGTAGCTATTAAAACTAAAAAAGCTCGTAGTTTAGAGATGCCTAGAAACTGTCACCCGGCTGCTTCCAATTTCATTTTGCATGATTAGGTCACAAAAGCCAATATAATCATGGTTCCCAAGTTCTCATGATAGAAGAAATCATTCTAAAATGAATATATTTGCCACACAGATGCACTTGCATTTATACCCTTAAAATGTGTTTTTCTCAAGATCAATTTTTTGAAAACATCTGGAGTTTGATTGATTGATTTGTTAGGTTTAATGTCTTAAAAGCACCCTATGATTATGAGAAATGCCGTAGTGGAGGGCGCCGGAAATTTTGACCCCTTGGGGTTCTTTAGCGTGCACCAAAATCTGAGCACAAACGAACACTGTGTTAGTCACTATAGAACTGATTATATATTCCTTAAAATCAGCATGAAATACAGTCAGACGTGCTTATAACAAACCTCCATATAACGAATTCCTCGACATAACGAAGGTTTTTTCATTCCCCGCCGTTGCTCCATAGAAGGACATCTATTTGTGACCTCTATGTAACGAAGTAACAGTGGGAGACAACCTTGATATAACGAATTCTCCCCGCGAACAATCTAGGAATTTTATTCTGCATTTTGATACAAGCATGCATCTTCCGCGACTGCCCCGCCACCTACGAAGCGCGAAACGGCGGCGGTGCGCATAGTGCACCAGGCGAGAGCGATCGCTCGTTATTCGGCGTGAGTGGGTGAACGCGAGGCGGCTGTGTGCCCCCTACCTCTAAACAAACAAAAAAAAAAAACTACTTTTGCGCTTTCACAGTGTCACGCTTTTAGTTAGCGTTACATATGGGGAGCCACGTCGCACATGGACAGCGCTTTACTGAATGGACAGCGCTTTACTGCGGTGTCTGTGTCGTTCTCTTTACATTTTCGACGCCATGCGCACGTGAATAGTTTCACTGCGCGCGCATGGTGTGGCCCCCGACGACGTTCAGCTTTGCTTTTTTTAATTGCTGCGATAGCAATTATATGGACAGTCTCGGCTGCTTTTCTGCCGTCGCCGCTGCCATTCACCATATACGTATGTATATAAATGAAAACTCAAGAAAGGAAAAAAAAAAAGCTGCCCGTGCATGGCACCCAGTTCGTCACAATGCGCTGACGCGCACTTATCTCCCATGCCTACTTTGCCCCGCGGATGGGAGAGGGGGGGGTTAGATACTTGTGCGTGCGCGCTTACCCTTCGGTGAAGAAAATCGCACGCCTTCGACTTTGACTGGAACGATTGCGTTTAGTTGCTGCGCGCAAAAATATCACTTCGCTGCTCGCAGAACAGGCACCGTTTGCAAAAAGAGTGCGCTTTTCAAACACAGCAAAGTAACAACTGGGGCACATTGTTGGTTCACACTTATATCTGTACCTATGATTGCATTTCGTGCGCCGTTTTTGTTTTGTAAACGTTGTTAGTTCGCTCTCGTCCAGAGTATGTTGTTTTTTCTTTCGTACCTTGTGGGGAAGCAGCATGCTGGCCATTTCGATCTGCTTGCCGTTCTCAGCGTTAATTCCAAGTTGTTGCTATCGCATTGCTTCGCCTTTGCGGCGCGACTGCGACTTTTCTTAATTTTGGACAACCGCGTCTTCGCCGCTTAAGGGATGTCAGATTAGGCGCTGATGGAAACTCTCCGAGACTACGATCACGACGGATCTTCCGAGGTCGACCCGTCACGCACTTCCGCCTTGTGGCGCGGCGCGAGTTCGCAGCAGCTTTCGCAATTAGCGGATAAGTTCGAGCAACACGACGGCACGTGAAATGCAATGCGGCGCGTTAAATGCAATGCAATGAACGCGACAGTGAAAAATTGTTATGTTATAAAATGTAAGGCTGGCAGCCTACTTTTATGGATCAAATATCGCTGGAACTTCTACAAAATGCTAGTGTGAGCAAATACGGCCTCTCCATGGAGAAGTGCTATTTTCACACCGTCCCTTCGCAATGAAACCGCACTGATAATCGCTGAGATAGCAAGCGCGCCAGATATCGCGACCGCCCCTAAAATTGAAGTTCATAATTGATACTCAATCGATTCCCCCCCCCCCCCGCTCCTCCTCTCGCATTATTTCATGTTCGTTTAGGATGAGTGGTCTACTTTCTGCTTGAGCATTTGAAGGCAGTTCTAACACGCCGGAGATGTTATGCACTTTCTAAGTGATAGGGATGGGCCGACTCATTTGATCTCTGCTTCAGCAGTGCTCGCTCGTTTTTACCCGCTCGTGAAAATTTCGATGCGCGGGGGCATGTTATCAATTTTCACTTGTTACGGAAAATGGCAGCGACGGCAAAAACCCACCGAGAGTGTCCATATAGTTGCTATCGCAATATTAATGCAGTTTTTTATTGTACATTAAGTGTTTTGGTTTAGCTCTACCTTCAATTCCACTTTTGTTTAATTTGCGCGTTTATTTTCCAAATTTTTGTACCGAACCTGCACATAACCAAATCCTCTTTATAACAAATTTTCTGGGAATTCATCAATTTTGTTATATCCAGGTTTAACTGTACGTGAATACCAAGAATTTCAGTACCCTAGGCTACAGATCAAAGAAACTTTTTTTGCGGTAGCAATTGTACGGACACTCTCCACGAGATTTCGCCGCCAGCGTCGGCGTCACTCACCATGTATGTATATGTATCTATATATATGTAAATGAAAGAAAGAAAAATAATCGAGAAAAATACTCCGGTGCGCGGAATCGAACGTGAGACCTTTGCGTCGTGAATGCGAGGCGTTAACTATTGAGCCACTGAAAAGAACCTCCTTGAACGTTCAAATGGCAAGCTATTTATATCTACCACATACCGCTGTTCACAGCCATCTCAGGGGGGGGGGGGGAGGGGGGAACTATCGTGTTCGTAGCATTACCAGCAAGATGGTGCAATGATCGCTGGTAGCATTACCAGTAATGATGGTGCTTAAGTCCTCTTCATCAGATGAGCGCACGTCGCCACATCGTCATGACGTGGCGGTGCTCAGATTTGGGTGCTTGTTACAAGAACCCCAGGTAGTCAAAATTTCTGGAGACCTCCATTACGGTGCCTCTCATAATCGTATGGTGGTTTTGGAATGTTAAACCCCACATATCAATCAAATCAATTGATGTAAAGTCTCCGTTTGCGAAAAGGGTGCACTTTTCAGACACAGTGACGTAACAACTGTGACACTTATTCACGTTCATCTATACCTGTGAGTGCGTTTGATGCGTAATTTGTGCTTGAGAAACACGGGGCAGGTTTCGATCTGCTTGCCATTCTGCGCATGACCTTCTAACTTGTTGCTATCGTGTTTATTGCTTTGCCTTTGCAGCGAAGTTGTGACTTTTTTCTCGAGTAGCATCTCTCCTTAATAGATACTGTAGTGTCTAGGCAGTGCATGGCAGTGGGGAATCTGAGGGGGGTGGGCAACTCGGTGATCGCCCCCTCCCGCAAGGCCACTTGCTAATCACCTCCACACCTTTTCGACAAAAATGTTTTGACATGTGGAAGTTTTTTAGACCACTCCGAAGTGACCGGCACTGTCAGCAGCGACAAAAGCAACCATTATTTCTACCTTAACGGGGGATGCGATTCGGTAAATAAGTTGCATTTTATCTGTAGCCTTGGGCAATGAAATGTCTGTCGTACATATAGGCTTTTATGCCGATTTCAAATATGTGATTGGTTATATAGTAAGTTGCAGAGTTTTACAGCCAAAGCTATTATGAGGTCACAACTCGGATTCCGCACAGTGCCGTCGCTGTCCGCCACCGCCACCAGAGTCCGTACCCACATCGCCCGAAATCAGAAAAAAGCTAGTACCAATGACACAGTGGGGCTCGAACCCGTATCTGTTGGGTGCCAGCCCAGTATTCTGCCACTGAGCCACGCCAGTGCTTTTGAGTTGTTGGCAAACTTGCCTTAGGCTGAGTTGATGTCAAGAAAGCAATCACATTCATACGGTTTATAAGCGTTATGAAACAGCGAAAGAACAACCAGTCGTCGCACAATGCAAATAGCGTAACGAGTGGGTCACCCAATGCTCCAACTCATTACAAAAGCTTTTTCTTGTTCACCTATTAACTGTGGCACATACCCACTTCAGGCTTAATTCTTCTTGGCCATCAGCCACTGCATGAACAATTAACATGAAATTCTTTGCAAGTGTTTATAGCAGATACGCTTCTCAAAAGAATGATGAAAAAAAAAAGCATCCAGCATACCAGCCTACTACACAAAAATATTTATTATTAATGCCATAGTGGGTGCCAAGCAAGTGAGCTTGCAGCAGTTATCCAAAAAAATTGAAATGTGAGAATTCTTTAGAATCCTCATCCCATACCAATTTCCTACTTTAAAGTTGTAATAATTATACACTAAAATTTCACTATAACAAAGTTGCATATTACAAAAAAATAAGGTCAATGATATCTGAAAATTTAATATAAAGGTTATCTGTAACACTGAATCTATTGCAAGACTATCTTACATTTACTTTATTACAATTGATATTTTGTTGTATCCGTGTTAGTTATAATGAGGTTTGAGCATACAGGTGAAGTTCGAAAAGAGATAGAATATGTGGGCGAAATTTCATTTCGATCAGGCTTTGAGAAGTACCAAAAACATGATATCCATACTCAAGATGTTTCCCAAGAATGGATCTTGAGAAAAGCATATTTTGAATGTACTATAAGCAAGCAAAAGCTAGCTCATCTAGCGGAAAAGACTTACTTTTTAAGATCATTTTTTTCATCGTAAGAGCTTGGCAATCATGGTTATTTCAAGCTTTGCACAATTTAGCCTTTGCATTGCTTCATTCTTGATAAGACAACTATGAAATACCACACCGCTTTAGTAAGCCCCTCATGCGAAATGCAACCGCAAGCAGCCAAGTGACGATTTTCAGGGGACTCTAGACAATGAGCACTTTTTAGTGTTTTGATAGCCACCTTGTGCTCTTTCAAAGTGACTTTAAGTTAAGTTACTATCTTCAGTTTTTTTTTGTCATGAAAGTAGAGGAACTATAGTCGGGTACAACTTAAGAAGGCAGCGGCATTTTTCCCTCAAAGGCAAATATACACGAGCCTCCACCGATAGATGTGCACTTCAGATGATGTCATGCCCCGTACTACACTCTAGCCGCGGACCCAGCCCACAGAGAACATGCCTAACATGGCCGCCCTCGCTTCAAATTGGGCCGAGTCCCGTTGGCTGTGTGTGTCTCCATTCGTCAGAGTGAATTCTAATTATATGTGGTGGTCTGTCATGTCCGAAATATTATTGTGAGCTTACGATACACAATTTGTGCCACAAGTGTTTGTTCTGAGCCGTGAGCTGGCGAAGAGAGATTGCGGCGAGCATCGGTGACGCTGGGCTGCGTTTTGTCTGAAAACAGGATCCCGCGGTGACACACTAATGCAAACAAACATCGTGCGTGTTTCTTTCATGGTGTTTTATTTGCGCCTAAATGAAGTTACGACGAGGAGAGTTCGCCAAAGCTTAGTATCTACTGTGAGCGGTGGGTGTGTTTGTGCACTGTGCCCCTGCGTTTCTCGTCGGACGTGGTGAAGTCAAGGAGCAAAACTATTATCAGGATAAATGAGAAAAGCGTGCGTGGATGAAACTAACCTACGAGTTTATCAACAGAAAATATTCGAGACAACAAGTTTTAATGCAAAGATTCGTTGCTGTCAGCTGAGCGCAAAAACGACCAATAGGCAGTGTGATAAGATAGCCGAGCGTCAAGCAGCGTCGTTCGAGTGTTGTGTACTACGATCGATATATTGCTTTCCACCAATGCTAACAATCAAAGACTAACACGCCCTGCTTCAGAGAATGTCATTGGATTATTGTTATAATTGGGAGCAGTGTTTGTTTCGTTAATGTTAGCCTCAGTGCTAATATCAAATTGACCTATACACTGGTGCCATTACAAGGGAGCTGGGCACGAATTCGTACCATTGTGTGGCTTAGAACTCTTCGCTCACTGCACGAGCCAGCTGCAGAATGCCTACTGTTACACAATCGCACATAATTTCTGCTGCCAGCGCTTGACTTACTTTCCCACAACACAGCTTAGCGCTGCTTTTCGATTGTTGTGATATGTCGTTACTAAAAGGTTCCTATGACAGTGAAGGCAACAGAGCTATTATGTACATTAAAAAAGTAAGATAAAGTAAGTATAGCTTTTTGTGAACTGACTCCTAATAGTTTTACTCGTGTCTGCATTAAATTTGTGTGCGTTTTTGTGTACATTTGTTATTTTTCTTTTCTTGTATTTTAGGTGTTTTTCCCGCTCGTGTTTGTTTGAATGTGTGTGAATATGTGAGTGCTTTCATGTCTGTATACGTTCATTCCCATATCTTTTTTGTGTTTTTTTCTGTAAAGCATGCTACAGCCACATCTTTCTTAATTTCATTAGTAGATTCAACATTGTTGAGCACTTTCCCGGTATGTAAATATGACAACAAAATGCTAGCATAGTTAATCACGTTATAATTTGTGCTTGCATTTTCGTTACTTGCCCAAGTCCAAAGTTAATTATGTTAATAATTGTGCTTGCATTTGCATTATTTGCCCAAGTCGGATTAAAAAATTAAAGATTGCCTATGACAACATTTCAATTCTCAGTACAATATGATAACAGAATCATAAAGTGTGCTGTGACTACTGCTATTCAACTATGAGGCACGTCACATTCGACGATGGCTGCCTTAACCAGCATTTTGGGCCTCACTAAGCTAATGACATTTTATGTTTGTTCTCTTATTTGCATTACTTGTGTGAGCCAGATAACCAAAATAAACAATCCAACAACATGAATGTTCTTCAATTTCAATTCTCAGTACAATATCATAACAGAATCATAAAGTGTGCTCTGACTACTGCTATTTAACTATGAGGCACGTCACATTCGACGATGGCTGCCTTAACCAGCATTTTGGGCCTCACTAAGCTAATGACGTTTTATGTTTGTTCTCGTATTTGCATTACTTGTGTGAGCCAGATAACTAAAATAAACAATCCAACAACATGAATGTTCTTTGGCATGCAAGCTGCTAACAGTTGCTGTCAGTTTAATGTTGACTACACCTATTTCACAAACACTGGCTACGACAACACTTCAATTCTCAGAGCAGACTGGCAACAGAATCACAAGGTGAACTTCGACTATTGCTATTTAGCTATGGGGCCCAACAGAACTGACAGTGGCTGCCTGAATGAGCATTTTGGACCTCACTAAGCTAATGATAATTTATATTTGTTCTCTTATTCGCATTACTTGTGTGAGCCAGACAAGCAAAATAAAGAATGCAGCAACATGAATGTGCTTTGGCATGCAAGCTGCTAACAGTTGCTGTCAGTTTAATATTGACTACTGCTATTTCACCAACACTGGCTATGACAACGCTTCAATTCTCAGTGCAGACTGGTAATAGAATCATAAAGTGTGTTCAGACTATTGCTATTTCACTATGAGGCACGCCACATTCGACAGTGGCTGCCTGAATGAGCATGTTGGGCCTCACTAAGCTAGGGATGTTATATATTTGTTCTCTTAGTTGCATTACTTGTGTGAGCCAGACAAGCAAAATAAAGAATGCAGCAACATGAATGTGCTTTGGCATGCAAGCTGCTAACAGTTGCTGTCAGTTTAATATTGACTACTGCTATTTCACCAACACTGGCTATGACAACGCTTCAATTCTCAGTGCAGATTGGTAATAGAATCATAAAGTGTGTTCAGACTATTGCTCTTTCACTATGAGGCGTGTCACATTCGACAGTGGCTGCCTGAATGAGCATTTTGGGCCTCACTAAGCTAGTGATGTTATATATTTGTTCTCTTAGTTGCATTACTTGTGTGAGCCAGATAAACAAAAAACAAACAATGCAAGAACATGAATGTTTCTTTGGCATGCAAGCTTCTAACAGTTGCTGTCAGTTTCGTGTTCACTCCTGCTATTTCACCAACACTGGCTATAAGAACACTTCGATTCTCAGTGCAGACAAGTAACAGAATCATAAAGTGTGCTCCGACTACTGCTATTTAGCTATGGAACGCGTCACAATCGCCAGTGGCTGCCTGAATGAGCATTTCAGGCCTCACGAAGCAAATGATGTTTTATTTTTGTTCTCTTATTTGCATTACTTGTGTGAGCCAGATAAACAAAATAAAGAATGCAACAACATGAATGTGTTTTGGCATGCAAGCTGCTAACAGTTGCTGTCAGTTTCCTGTTGACTGCTGCTATTTCACCAACACTGGCTATGACAACACTTCAATTTTCAGTGCATTCTGGTAACAGAATCATAAATTGTGCTCCGACTACTGCTATTTAACAATGAGGCGCGTCACAATCGATGGTGGCTGTCTGAAGGAGCATTTTGGGCCTTGCTAAGCTAATGATGCTGATAAGCACTTCTGCTTAACAGTCTTCGTTTGTGTTTCACTAACGTTTTCATTCACCAGGAAATAACAACAAAAAAAGACACACTAATGGCATGTTAATTTTGATTTTGATTTCAACAACACTGCATATGACAACACTTCAATTCCAAGTGCAGAGTGGCAACAGAATAATAGTGTGCTCCGACTACTGCTACTTCACCATGAGGCGCGGCACATTTGATGCTGGCTGTCTGAAGGAGCATTTTGGGCCTCGCTAAGCTAATTATGTTTTATATTTGTTCTCTTATTTGCATTACTTGTGTGAGCCAGATAAACAAAATAAAGAATGCCACAACATGAATGTGCCTTGGCATGCAAGCTGCTAAAAGTAGCTGTCAGTTTTCTGTTGACTCTGCCATTTCACCAACGCTGGATATGATGCTTCAATTTTCAGTGCATTGTGATTAACAGAATCATAAAGTGTGCTCTGACTACTGCTATTTCACTACGAAGCACGTCACATTCGATGGTGGCTGTCTGAAGAAGCATTTTGGGCTTCGTTCAGCTAATGATGTTCTATGTTTGTTCTCTTATTTAGATTACTTGTGTGAGCCAGATAACCAAAATAAACAATGCAACAACATGAATGTGCTTTGGCATGCAAGCTGCTAAAAGTGGCTGTCAGTTTCGTGTTGACTGCTGCTATTTCGCCAACACTGGCTATGACAACCCTTCAATTCTCAGTGCAGACTGGTAACAGAATCACGAAGTGTACTCCGGCTACTGCTATTTAGCTATGGGGCGCGTAACAATCGACAGTGGCTGCCTGAATGAGTATTTTGAACCTCACTAAGCTAATGATGTTTTATTTTTGTTCTCTTATTTGCATTACTTGTGTGAGCCAGATAAACAAAATAAAGAATGCCACAACATGAATGTTCCTTGGCACTCAAGCTGCTTACAGTTACTGTCAGTTTCGTGTTCACTGCTGCTATTTCATTAACACTGACTATGAGAGGACTTCAATTCTGAGTGCAGACTGGTAACAGAATCATAAAGTGTGCTCTGACTACTGCTACTTCACCATGAGGCGCGTCACATGTGATGGTAGCCATCTGAAGGAGCATTTTGGGCCTCGCTAAGCTAACGATGTTTTATATTTGTTCTGTTATTGGCATTACTTGTGTGAGCAAGATAAACAAAATAAAGAATGCAACAACATGAATGTGTTTTGGCATGCAAGCTGCTAACAGTGGCTGTCAGTTTCGTGTTGACTGCTGCTATTTCACCAACATTGGGTGTGACAACACTTCAATTCTCAGTGCAGACTGGTAACAGAGTCATAAAGTGTGCTCTGACTACTGCTATTTAGCTATGGGGTGCGTCACAATCGACAGTGGCTGCCTGAATGAGCATTTTGGGCCTCACTAAGCTAATGATGTTTTATATTTGTTCTGTTATTTGCATTACTTGTGTGAGCCAGATAAACAAAATAAAGAATGCAACAACATGAATGTGCTTTGGCATGCAAGCTACTAACAGTTGCTGTCAGTTTCGTGTTCACTGCTGGTATTTCAAGAACACTGGCTATGACAACACTTCAATTCCTAGTGCAGAGTGGCAACAGAATAATATTGTGCTCTGACTACTGCTATTTTACTATGGGGTGCGTCTGATTCGACGGCGGTTGTCTGAACGAGCATTTTGGGTCTCATTAAGCTAATGATGTTGTATATTTGTTCTCTTATTTACATTACTTGTGTGAGCCAGATAACCAATATAAGCAATGGAACAACACGAATGAGCTTTGGCATGCAAGCTGCTAACAGCGGCTGTGAGTCTCATGTTGACTGCTGCTATTTAACCAACACTGGCTACGATAACACTTTAATTTTCGGTTCAAGCTACTAACAAAGCAATAAAGTGTGTCAAACTCGAAAGAGGCTGCCTGATCCTGATTGGGCATTTTGAGCTCGCCAATGATGATCAGAGTTAAGAACAGTGTTTGAATTCAAATATGCCAGCATTGAAATGTGTTTTTATGCCACTTCTCAAATCGAGCGTGATGTGTTGAGAGACATTCCTTATCGAAATTGAGCTTCTATGAAAGGAATACAATATAAATAGAACTGCTGATTTGTTTGAGACATTGCAGAATGAATGGTTGCCTCTTGCAAACCCGCCGGCAAAAATTTGGTAGCTTTAATAAGGGCTGTTTTTTCATTAATATGAAGCCGCTATGCTTCGTCAAATGGCTCAATGTTAGAGAACTCGCAGTCGTCATTGCTTTCATCAGTGTCATCTTCACCAAGCTGGATGATGGTGGGTTGAATGTGCTCACTCCCAGAATCGTTAAGTCTGAACATTACCTAGACATCTATCATGTGCTGAATGTTCTTCCTTCGGTCTTCCGCCGTTACCTGCTTAATTTTATCTCTCAAGATGGTGTCGACCGTGGACAGCTTGAAGACTCCATTGTCTGCAGCGACACCATTTTTGACCTTGGCCAACACAAGCTCAGTAAGATCAAATTCCTAGTGGTACGACGGGAGCCTGAGTACAATGCAACCGGCCCTTACAGCTGTGTTGTCTACAATGTAGCTCAGAAAACGTGAGTTTACAGATGTCACCAGCTCAAGCAATTGCTTTTTTGTTATCCTTTTACTAAAGGTGATGTTTTTGCTTTTGAGCCACTGCTGTATCTCTTCCTTCTTCCAGGCCGTCGGCAGGAATTTCTCTTCACGCCGACAATGGTAAGGTGCATTGTCTAAAACAATGACGCTACCAGCTGGCAACTCCTGCAGAACGTCATTGAACCAGCCCTCAAAGCGATTGCCGCCTATTTCCTTGTGGTAGTCACCTGTCTTTTGGCCTTGGAATACATGTAAGCAGTTGACGAAGCCATCCTCGCTGCCTAAGTGCGATCACGATCAGGCGCTGACCTTTCCCAGAAGGTTGTTTTAAAGCCGTCACCAGGCCATTTGTTCGAGTGAAGAGGCAGCCGCGCTTCTGCACCACGGTGTCTGTCCACAAAATCGACTGAGTTTGTCCCGCCATGACCCATGTCTCGTCCAAGTAGAAGATCTTTTGTCCTTACGCCCGTTAATTCTCCACGCCACGAAGATAGCAATTCTGCCGATCGGTGGTGTCGTTCCGGTTGATAAGCAGTGAGTTGCAGCTCCTCTTTTCATGCTTCAACAGACATCGGCAAGCAGGCGTCGCACAGTACACCACCTCAATGAGGAAACCTCCATACCCTCCGAGAACTTGGCAGTTTTTCTTCTCGACCGTCGGTATCTTATTGCGACGAAAGAAATAGTGCACACATGACCTCAGCGCCCACAACGTGAAGTTTTCAAACTTTGTGCAGCGTCTTTTCTCCTCCGCATCGTGCGCGCGCTTTGGCGAGGGCTCGTCAGTTTGCCAGTCGAAAAATGCAAAGCTTTTTAACTTCCTCTCTTACCTTGAACATAGTCCTTTCGCCGACACTGAGCATGTCGGCGACAAACTTGCTCGTGTCCTCCACACTGCGTTCAGGCTTCCTGTTGTGCCAGTACGTGCAGCAGTGGAAGATCATGTTGTGTGAATCGCTGTTCACGATCTGGCTGTTCTTGTTTTTGCTGAAGCTCCTTGGAGTGTGGCCATCAAGGCGATACAAGGCTCGTACGCCAACAAAGGATCGCGTTCCGATGTCATCTCACTGGGCTTCATAGCAAAAAAACTTGCACGGAACAGAGTAATTCAATCATTAGAGTTGCAAAACTCCCCATGTACCAAAATCCAAACACGTCATTGGCCCCCTTGTTGTGATTGAGCAGATTTTCGCGCCACCTGTTGATCAGCACGCCCACTATTAAACACATATTTGTGTTTTGTGTTGCCGCTCTCAGCTGACGCGAACGTCAGCTGACTCGCAAAAAATTGGGCCAACTGCGTGTCTGGATTTTAAACGCAGTTTCGCAACTCGTATAATTGATTAACTCTGGCATAGAATGTCGTGCGCCAACATGCGCGAACTCACGAGGTTGCAGGTTTGCAACCGAAAAAAAAAAAAAAAGCCCAACACAATGCAAAAAAAAAAGCTTGTGCAAACACACAAAAAGTACATACGAATCATATGCTAAGAAACCAGCAACTGCTTTACAATTACACGCCCTGTGCTGTCGATCTTGCTCCGTAGCAGAGGACGTACAGCGTTGTAGAAGGCACTTCTCTCGTGATCTGGCATGTGCTGTAGCATTTACATCATTAGAGCTTTACCAAAGCACTCATCAGGATACACAAATCTCATTTATATGAACAAATACGCGTTTTAAAAGCAGTCACAATTTTTTGAGCGAGACTATTTCTTTAGTCGCGAGCAAATTGGCTGCTGCGCTTCGGTCATCTGGGCAGGTACTTTCCTGCCTTCTTAAGTTGTACCTAACTATAAACTTGTAAAAGCGAATGAAAATGAAATATATGCTGTCACAAACAAAGCCTAAATCATGCATGCATCGATTCGAAAAACCACCTCCAACTGTCTCTATTTCCAACACTCAACCCTAACCTTCTCCCAGTACCGATAATGATGATGATGCCATCAGGTAGAGCCCTCTCTCGGCGACCCTCACAGGTCTTCCCCCCCTCGATGATGTCTCCCCCCCCCCCAGGTGATGTGTAGCCATTACTGCACATCACCGGCAGCGTCATGGTAGAGTGTCAGCTGCATGTGCCACATCGTGACGACGCCCCATTTATTTATTTATTTATTTTATTTATTTATTTCGGAAGTACTGCCCGCCTCACACATGAGGCCTTAGGCAGGGGTGGGTGATACAAAAAAGGAAACAAATATGAAGATACAACAGGAAAGGAAATACGTCACGTAGAGCTACACCATCAAGAACTAGTGCATCAAAGTAAAACACCAGTGCTTACACAATTGTAGTGGTTTACGCGTACACGTACAAAAAGAAAAGTGTGATGACAAACATCTGCTCCTACAGAACTAAAAAACAATCATATAACGGTTCAAAAATCGGCAATATTTAAAAGATACAACGCATTGATATGAAAAAAGTGATAGAAAGTGGAACATAAGTGGAAGCCTGTTCAGGATGCGTGGCGGAATAATAGAGGGCGAAGCGCAAAGAAAGATCAAAGTGAGTTGCTGGTGTTTAAGTTTATCCATGAACGACTGAAGGGTTTCACAGTTCACCAGATCGGCAGAAAGAGCATTCCAATTAGTGACAGTGCGCGGAAAAAATGAGTTTTTAAAGGCTTTTGTTTGACAGGAATATTCCTTCAGTTTTTTTGGATGCTCGGAACAAGTTAATCGACGGTGAACCGTTTTTATGTACGCGTGCTTGTCTATGCGTAGCTTGTCGTGGTAAAGTAGAAACATGTACTTCAATCGACCGTGTTGCCGTCTTGCCTGCAATGTATCCAGGTCAGCTTTTTTTAACATTTCACTGGGTGACGTAAGAGCACTGTAGCGATTATATACAAATCGGATTGCTTTTCTTTGAATCATTTTAAGTGTTTTAATATTTCCTTGGCTATGAGAGTCGCAAACCACAGATGATTACTCAAGGATCAGACGGATAAAAGTTTTATTCGCAATTAATTTTAATTTCGGGGTAGATTTGCGCAAAGAAAGTCTTAGAAATGCTAGTTTCTGTAAAGCTTTCTTTTTAATATAGGCAACATGCTAATTCCACTTAAAGTCTGCACTTAATACAACCCCCAAACATTTATAAGATTTAACAAACGATAGTTTTTGACCATTGATGGAATATGAGTGTTTCAAAGGAAGCCGCTTGCGCATAACAGTCATAGCTACCGTTTTCTTTTCATTAATCTTCATTTGCCGCACTGCACACCAAGAAGATATTTTTGTTAACGCTGCGTTTAAAAAAACCTGGTCGTCTCCATTTCGTATTTACTGACAAAGAATGCAATCATCTGCAAATAACTTAACAGAAACTGGGATATCATTGGCAATGTCGTCTATAAAAATTAAAAAAAGAAGTGTCCCAAGCACAGAGCCCTGAAGGATTCCCGATTTTACCGGTCGTGAATGAGACTGGACGTTATCTATAGAAACTATTTGATTTCGATAAGAAAGGTAGGCCTCAATCCATGAAATTAATGTATGGTTTTTAGTATAGGTTTAAGTTTCGCGAGAAGTTTTCGATGCGACACGCGATCAAATGCTTTTTCGAAGTATAGGAAAATCAAGTCAATCTGGCCTTGCCTATCTAGAACAGCTGCAAGATCCACTAGGACGAAAAGCTGCATTTAAGGTCCGCTAGGACGAACTTATTCTGTCCTACACGTCTGACTGCGCGAAAGAGACCGGAACGCCAAGGTGTGATCTTCGAGGAGAAACCTTTGGTGGCATCGCTGAGGGAGTGACTTTCAAGCAGAAAGAGATCATCCTCCTGTATTGTCAGTGGCTGCCTGTGCAAGTCGTAGCGGGTCTTCTGGGCATGCCACATGTGGTCCTAGTGTGCCCTGGAGAAGTCAAGCACCTCCTGTAGACACTTGGAGACTTCAGTAGCAAATTCAGGGTATGTTGTTGCAGGCGGCTCCACGATGTCCTTGACTTCAGCCTGCATCGATGGGGCTCTCAGCTCCCGGGTATAACACAGGAAGGCAGGCATGTAGGGGGGACCGACCACACATTCAGCCTTGCGCATGGCCAGGACAGTTTCTGGGATGTGCTGGTCTCAGTCTTTATGGTTAGAACAATAGGCCCTAAGGCACTGTTTGATAGTGCCATTGTGGCGCTCCACCATTTGCCCAGCAGAGGGGTATGAAACTGTGTGCCAGTCTTGGATGCCCCAGTCTTCAAGGAGGCTCTTCTACAGCCTACTTATAAAAGGCTTTCCATTGTCACTCGAAACCGAGACAGGTGTGCCATGCCTGCAAAAAAACCTGCATCATGCAGTCCACCACACTCTTGGTGCTTGCTGCTCGTAATTGGAAGAGTTGGTAAACTTAGTGAACTTTTCAGCCACGACAAAAAGGTACTGGTGGCATTGAGGTGTCATAGGCAAGGGCCCAATTATATCCACGCTGAGCCATTCCATGGGGGCAGTGGCCTATTGGATGTCCATCAGCCCTCCTGGCTTTTGGTGGTGGGCTTTGATGCTCTGACAAACCTGGCAGCATCCCACATACTTAGATATGTCTGGGCGCATATCCAGCCACACGAAATTCTGAGAAATGTGTTTGAGGGTCTTAAAAAAGCCAGAGTGGCTTCTAGTTGGGTGGTCATTCGATAGTCGCAGGACCAAGTTGTGGAGATGGTTTGGTAGCAAAGGTACTTTCCTGTTCCCTCGGTGCTGTACAAGCAACCCAACCTTCCGTCTCGGTCGTCACTGCAAGGTCTTTGATAAAAGAGTGATCACTGTCAGTGGGCAGAAGCTTCCCTCCTTTCATAACAGTTTGTAGTTTTGACTGTATGTGGTCCTGCTCTTGTTCCTCGGCGGGGAGACCCAAGTCATTCAAGACAGTCGTGTCGTCCATTTCAGATGCTGCAAAAGAACTTGTTGTTGGGCTAGTTGGTCCAACATTTCTAAAATTTAATTGGAGCACGAACACACGAGACAATCACTCACACACGCAAACACCCAGGCATCAAACACAGACAGCACTCACTTCTAACTGATTTATTCATAGCTCTAAAGCTTGAGTATATACTAGACACATGTGCACACTAACACCAAAGAAGGCCAACAGCATACATTATCAATACATACAGTTAATAAATGTCATTGCCTCAAAGCGATAAACTGGAATTCACTTGGTAACAATGATAGCGAAGGGGCACTTACACAGTGATCTTCATTTTTTTCAATGCAAAAAGCTTCTAACACTTCACGTGCAGTTTTACTTGCGCTTCTGCCTAAAATGTTCGTCTCGGAGAATCGTGCGTCACAACCACATAAGATGACATGCGCAACTTGTCATCTCATTTTGTAGATTTTTGGGCGTGTTCCCTTAACCGGTCGTTAATACATCGTTCGCTTTGGCCAATGTTCACTTTTCTGCAGGATAGAGGTCTGGAGTACACGACCCCCGTGGAACACTTAACAAAGGCCCTCTCATGTTTTTTCTCGCAGCCGCGCTTTTTGCTATTACACACATGTTGGCACAGTCTTCAGATTTTTTCGGGCGCGAAAACACCTTTGGTACGCCGTGCCTGGCCGCGACTTCCTTGAGGTTGTGCAAGAACATATGGATATATGGCACCACTTGTGGCCTAATCCTCAAGGGCTGGGTAGCTGTCATCGCTTTCCGTGTTCCACGTTTAAACTTCTGCATAAGTGATTTCAGGAACGGCCGTAATGACCAATCGAGAGAACCAAGCAGCCTCTATTCGGCTCACCTGATTGAGGAAACTAAGTTTCATGCTGTGTGGACACAACCTCTTCAGCGCTGACTCCAAGCAAAGAGACGCAACTTTCACAATCTCCACTCTTCACAATCTTTGAGTGGGCAGAATAGTATGAAAACAACTCCTTTTCAACACAAGGATGATAAGACCAGCGAAAATGTTCATTGTTCCACATGAGGCTTAAGTCTAAAACTGCAGACAATCTTCTTGTGACAATTTAACAGTAAAGGAAAGCCCTCATCCCAGTCTTATAAGAACGATTAAAATAAAATCAGGGGATGTAAAGTCTCCTTGATTATCTAAAAGAATTAAAAAATCGTCACCCTATCTAAAAACCTTTCAAACCTCCGCCCCTTTAAAAGCATTGTCCAAGCCCCTATCTACATCCGCTAAAAATAAAACGCGAAAAACTGGTGCGACACCGGAACCAATGCAGATTCCCTGCCGCTGAAAAAAGGGCTTTTCGTCAAACAATATAAAGATTACATTGAGATAAAACTCTAAAAGCGATAAAAAATTGTCAACATTCACACCTGCATCATTGATAAAATCAACCTCGCCATTCTCTTCAATGCAGGATTTTACAGAGGCTAGAAGGTTGTCATGCGGCACGGAATAATACAGATCTACGACATCCACTGAAAAGGCGTTGCCTGTAGTATCACGAGACCGCGAAAAGTCGCACACATCACTTGAGCCCTTCGTACGGAAAGGGTCATTCACCATGAGATTCTTTAGCTCGCTCTGAAGAAATCTGCTAACGTTAATCTGCCAAGATCCTCCTTCACTAACAATAGTACGAAAAGGTATGTGCTGAAAAGTGTGAAAAGATAAGTGAAGGAACCTTCTTGACAAAGGGCACAATTCCTTGTGGCTCTGTGTCGACAGTTGAACCACTGACACGTGCTGAGAGATGCCATTCACAATCAGGAAATCTCTACAAGGGACAATGTCCCGGCACAGGTCAGAACGCACAAAAAATGCTGTCTGCAGCAACTGGCAGCCCATTTGATCTAACACTTTGGAGACATCATTGACTGCGACCAGCCTGATGCCAAGTGCAACAGGCGTATGTCCACCTTGGGTTGGTTCCAGACGCTTGGGCCGCCGCCGCGGGCAGAACTGGAAGCAAACGAGTGGCCCCATCCGCCGACCCGTCGCACAGTTACGAGAAATGTGGCCGAATCCACCACAGCGATGGCACTGTACATGCATTGCTCCACTCGTAGGCTCCTGCAGCAAGGTCAGCGCCCGCCCATAGAGTGAGAAAGAAGACACCGTGTAACACGAGTGCTGCCGGTTCCGGCAATACGACGGGTCCAGCGCATCTGGATGCAGTGGCCAATGATAAGTTAGCGGCGTCGGCTGCGGCAGTGAGTGATGGTTGAGGACCGAGCTAGGGCGAAACACCAGATTTCTGGCTACTTGGTTACTTGGAAGTGGTAGTGGTCTATACTGGAAGCGATGCCAAGCCTGCCGCATTAAGCTGTTGGCTCCCTTCACCAACTCGGCGAGGTCGTTGTAGACATGCCCCTCGGTCAAATCCGGGAGCTGAGGGCGCATCTGCCACAGCAGCGCTGCGCTTTCTCGACTTCAGTGACCTCTTCCCCAATGCAGTCGTAAAACGTAATGATTACATAATTAAATTCCTTCAAATTCTCTTCTGGGTGCAGCATGCCCTGCATGAGCTCCGCTTTCAGGAGACACTTTGCCTCAATCGAAGAGAACTCAGAGCAGAAGGCGGCAGTGAATTGCTCCCATGAGTCGAACCCACCACATAGCGACCTTTCTCGGCCACCCTCACAATGCAATGTTGGAGAAAACAAACTTAGCATTTTCTAACTCTCATATCCCTTTATATTCTTCTGGGAGCGAAGCTGGCCAACTATTCTGCCACCAGCTTTGGGGTAGCGAGCTAATTGCCTGCCACCCATACACACACACACACACACACACTCTGCATCTTCAGACTGACATAGAAGGTGCTTATTAAAAGATGGCCTGTATGAGCACGCCATCGAAAGAAAGGAGATTTTGTTGCATATAGACAATCCCACCCACATGACTGTAGAAGTAAGGTATGTGACGAATGCCCCTGCATAAGCAGTATTAAAGTGGTACTGGCACAAAAAATTTAGCCTCGCGTTTTTCTGCTGCAATTCGTTGCTGTAGTGCTGTTAGTCATGACACGACACATTGTTTGCTGCAGCATAAAATAGATAATTAAATACAGGCCCCTCGTTATCGATCAGTTTCAGTTTTGGTTTGAGAGAGTTTTGAAAACTAGGTGCAACTGTCGCCACCTAGTGTGTGCAACTCTTGACCAGATCAGCACCTAGAACTATGACGCGATTCCGCACGATCCGCATCAAAAATTACTTTCGAATAGGAAATGGCACTGGAGTGTCGTCAAACACAAAACTTTCTAAGCATGCGCCACGACCACACACTCGCAACCAGTCGCCGAGAAACATGGACTTTGGAAACTAATGTGGCAAAAGCAAAAATGGTGGCTATGTTGTCATGATAACATGTTTTGTTGACCACAGTGTGGTGACGTGAGGGAAGTAGGGGGTCACCTTGGTGTCAACTCCGAGGGTGTCTATAGGGCTATGGAGTCGGTCGCCCATGCAAACTTCAAAATTAATTTAAAATACCTTTCAAGTTACATTCGCTGTTGATATTGCTACATGAATGTTGACATTTTGTGGGACGATGCACGTGTGTACCTGACGAAGTGTGGTCTCCGCTCGGTGTATGGTCTACCAGTCACGCCGCTGCTGCTGGTTTGAAATATATTTCATTCACAGCCTTGTCGATACGGCGTCTCTTTTCTCCTGTAACATATTTGGTGGAGGTGGACCGTTCCCCGTCCTCACCACGAAGCTTCACAGTGGCCGCTGTTGGGGCTCGGGTGCTGATTCGCATCCCACCGCTGCCGACCAGTTGTGGTGATCGGGTGCTATGTCGTATCCCACCGCTGGCAACCAGTTGTTGCGAATCCCACCTCCGATCACCAGTTGTTGTGATCCCGGGGTGCTGTGGTAGCGTGGTGTAGCTTCGGGTTGAGGAAACGAGCGCTTACAAGATGGGGATACGAAAAAACAAACAGGTTTATGGCACTATTTACAAATATTTACAGCATGAAGTTAAGAGTTCGCAAACCACGAACGTGGTGGTTGAACCGCTACACAGTTCAGAGCCATCACAAACTACGAACGTGGTGGTTGAACCTTTACTTGGTCCAGAGCGACGTCCCGCACTCAGCGGCGTCCTTATAAGCCCTGTCGGGCTCCTCCTTCTTGCGGGGAACACCAATCACACACACACAACCGGTGCAAGGTACGAGCAGGCACGGCGCACGTGAACATCCAATTTCGAGTCAAGATCACTGCACTTAAAGGTGGCGCCAGAGAGGCTCTTGCTCGTCGTGTATGTCGCTGGTCGAGGGGTCCCAAGCTTCGGACAGCAGACATCAAACGGTCCGCCAATCTGTCCGCTCAATTAGCAGGGCACTTTGTGGCGGCGGTCGCCGTTTCTTCAAAGGAATATGCTGTCTTTGTTGTCCCCTCTGGAACGACTTACAGCTTCGTGGCGACATGATGTCTCATCCGCCGGCTAGCCGGGACAATACCTGGCGGGCATAGACAAGCGGCGAGTCGGCTACTTCTTTGAGGATTAAAAGAGCGCCGCTCCTCGACGCTGGTTCCAAGAAAACCTGGGTTCCAGGCGTGGGAACGCGGCCCGGCTACACTTCTCAGCGACAGCATGGCGCCTACCGATGACGGTCATAACAGCTTCCCCCTCGCCCGATGAGTCACGGAGGGCAGCGGTCAACACTGCTGCTCGCAGGGACGACGAAAGGGTCAGTGGTTGAATGCCAGGAGCTGGCCTTCGCTTGTGGCATGGTCCGGGTGATTGCCGAATCTTCGACACCGTTTCTGAAACTCGACCACATGCACAAGCAAGCACTCGGCCTCCCCCTCGAACAAACCAAGCCCAAAAGAGGGATAACAAACCAATTTTAATTACTAGCTTTAACAAAAGCTCACTCTCAGAACTCTCAGGACTCACTTGAGCTGAAAAACCAGACGTGCTACCTTACAAATTTACATAATAAGATGCACGAAAAAACTAAAATATCAATTTTGATACACCAAGAGCACTTCAGAATGGTTTAGAAAGAGCGGCTGAGCGCGTCCGCGTTTCCATTCAATTTGCCTTTTTTATACTTAATGTTAAATGATATTTTTGAAGAATCAAGCTCCGCCTCACAAGGCGACTGTTCTTCGATGTCGTGGTTTGCAGCCAAGGGGACAATGGCCTGTATCTACTTTAAATTTAGCCCTCCCCTGAGATAACACTGCCACTGATGAATGCTCTACACAATGCAGGCGCACTCCTTTCCTGAAGCGCAGTACATTATCTCACGAGAGCCCAAATTCTGGCTCAAGTAGAACGCATCATACTCGTTGCCACTGTCGTCGAGACATATAGCGGCAGCCTCCTTCTTTCTGTCGCTGACTACTTACACGGCCCTGTCCCGCTGAGAGCATCAGTCAGGAATTAGGATTCAGTGAGCGCTAATTTTGTCCGAACGTCCGTCTTTGTTTACGGCCGCCCGTAATTGTCTACCACTGAGACATAAAGTTCACCAGCCTCCCGAAAGCTTAACCAAAGCTTTGACCTAACGGGCTACCTCAACGGTTAGGGAAAGCTTAAATGATCCGTTTATATGATCTCTTGATCAATGATTCTTCAATGAAAAACAACAGCAAACATAGCAGACAAGCACTGCTTTCTGGCAGGTTCATCTGGTTAATGTAAACTGTCTATGCTAATGCCTCTGAGTAAAACTCACTGGGCTCTCCTGAGCGTTCAATTACTCACATTTCTACAGCATTGCAAAATACATGGTACTGTTAACCAGACGCATAATCCCTCACAGTTTGTCTTAATGTTCATTCAAACGTTACGTTGTAACACAACGTGTACAACACAAAAGTAATTCTAGATAAAAACACCTAAAAAGCAATTGCATAGGTTTTTTTTTTCCAAAACCGTGCAATAAGATTCTCAATGCGCGCAACGGAAACTCTACCGTGTCGCGCAAAACTTAATCATTTTACGAATCACTTGGTCTGTGTTAACATCTTCCTTCAAGTGCTCGTTCACTCCAAATCCACTTGACAGTGAAGGCATACGATATAACACTAAACCTTTTAAAACAAACGAGAAAAATAACATAGTTTCTCGGTTTTTACCTTATGGAAATTTTCGCACTCATCATTTAACTAACTTCAATTTTCAGCCTTTAGTTCGGCGGTTTTCCTTTTGAAAAATTTACTCCGCATTAAGCTTACCAAATTTAAAGTGGCTCAAATCTGCATCTCCAATGCAGTATGAGTAGACACAATTAACACGCACGCACCAAAATTACTCAAACTGACCGCCCCCTTTTCTCAATTAGATTCGCTTGAATCTCACTCGATGGGGTCGCGGTCCCGGCGGATTTCGAGCACGCCGGAAGCTACAAAACGTGCAACCGATAGGCTGTGTCCTGCCGTCACGCCTCATTCTGCACTTCGGCCGGCTTTCTTCGGTGATGTGAAAGGGGTACCAGAAGCAGGGGGGAAGCCTTTGCCATTTTTCTTTTGTGTACTCGCCTATGCGGTATTTAGCCACTCTGCCCTTTCGACTCCGACCCTTCGGCAAAAGCCGCTTTCCCGAAGTTGTCAAACAGAACCGCGTGCTTCGTTTGGGTGGCGTACCTCGTTTCCTCCCTCTGCACCTGGCTCGCCGCTTGTGCTTACCGGAACGCCACCATTGACGTTTCCTTAAACGGATTAGTGGCCTACCCTTTCTTTGTTGGGACGGAGTGGGGCCCGACCTAGGTTTGCGCAGTGACGAACGCCTCCGCTTCTTCCTTTTTCTGCGATGTTTGCAAAGCTGCTCGGTGTTATCGCTGCACTGCTGAAGCGTGGCGTTCTTGCTCTCATCTGCCACTGCGTTAACCATGCCTACATTTGACAATGTCGAAAAATCCCCCTGAGGCACGAAGAAGGTTTCCAGCCTCTTACTGGGCCCATTAGGGCTGCTGGCACCCTCTCCATCCACGCAAGGAGCGTCTTTCGACATCGTCTCCACCTCCAGACCGGCCAAGGCCTCGTTCTCTGCATGCTCTACATTGATGCATTCAGGAATTTGCGGGCCATTTTCTGGCACGATCTCTGTTTCTAGCGCTTCATGACGCGCTTCATCGTCCAGCGCTTTGTGACGCGCCTCGCTTTCAGACTCCGGTGCGAGTCTTTCTTTCTTTTGGCTAACAGAAGTTCCGAATCTTCTGATTAGCTCTGATTTAACAACTTCGTAGTTGTTCGCGTGCTGCTCACTGAGTCGCGCAACAACATCCGCTGCCTCGCAGGGCAGAACCGTGAGTAGCTTGTGAGACCACGTGTCTCGCTCACACTTCAGTTCACTACACTTTCGTTCAAATAGTCTAAGATACAGGCCCATATCCCATGATACCTCATATGGCTGCATGTACCTAGACATCTCGAACACTGCCTCCTTTTCGAGAAGTACTCCTCGCTGGAGTCCCAGCCTCTTACTCAACTCATAGTCTTGTTTGAAAAACTTTAGCTTGAGGCTTGCTCTTTCGTCTTCACTCTTTCCTTCCATCTGAGCTGCTCTTAGTTTTCTTTCGATGATGAGGTCCCATTCTTCACTTAGTTCCTCATCATCAGCCCCCAAATCATTAATCGCTTGAATGATTATGGGTTTTCGTGCCAAACCCTTTGTATCGATCCCCAATTCCTCACACAACAGCAACAAGTCTGACTTCTGCAGCTCCCGTAAGTCCATGATCGTACTGAGTGCTCGCTACTTCCAAAATAACTTTCCGAAACGGCGAAACTGAGTCTTTCGGCAAAGTTAACTACCAGTTCTAAAATTTAACCCTCTTTTAGAACCTGGTTCACTCAAAGGAAAAGCCAAGCACTCACCCATACGTGATCCATGTCTCGAGCCAGCTGCTTCTCCTGGGCCGACTGTTGTTGTCACTTGTGGCTTTGAATCCCACCGCTGCCACCAGTTGTTGGGGCTCGGGTGCTGATTCGCATCCCACCGCTGCCGACCAGTTGTGGTGATCGGGTGCTATGTCGTATCCCACCGCTGGCAACCAGTTGTTGCGAATCCCACCTCCGATCACCAGTTGTTGTGATCCCGGGGTGCTGTGGTAGCGTGGTGTAGCTTCGGGTTGAGGAAACGAGCGCTTACAAGATGGGGATACGAAAAAACAAACAGGTTTATGGCACTATTTACAAATATTTACAGCATGAAGTTAAGAGTTCGCAAACCACGAACGTGGTGGTTGAACCGCTACACAGTTCAGAGCCATCACAAACTACGAACGTGGTGGTTGAACCTTTACTTGATCCAGAGCGACGTCCCGCACTCAGCGGCGTCCTTATAAGCCCTGTCGGGCTCCTCCTTCTTGCGGGGAACACCAATCACACACACACAACCGGTGCAAGGTACGAGCAGGCACGGCGCACGTGAACATCCAATTTCGAGTCAAGATCACTGCACTTAAAGGTGGCGCCAGAGAGGCTCTTGCTCGTCGTGTATGTCGCTGGTCGAGGGGTCCCAAGCTTCGGACAGCAGACATCAAACGGTCCGCCAATCTGTCCGCTCAATTAGCAGGGCACTTTGTGGCGGCGGTCGCCGTTTCTTCAAAGGAATATGCTGTCTTTGTTGTCCCCTCTGGAACGACTTACAGCTTCGTGGCGACATGATGTCTCATCCGCCGGCTAGCCGGGACAATACCTGGCGGGCATAGACAAGCGGCGAGTCGGCTACTTCTTTGAGGATTAAAAGAGCGCCGCTCCTCGACGCTGGTTCCAAGAAAACCTGGGTTCCAGGCGTGGGAACGCGGCCCGGCTACACTTCTCAGCGACAGCATGGCGCCTACCGATGACGGTCATAACACCGCACTCTCCAGCCTCCGGCCTTGGCTTCCAATGATAACAACCCATCACCACCATCAGCTGGAGTACCAGCTACTACGTACCTTGCGATGTCTCACCCCCGTAATCCCGGTACGTTCTCTGCCCAGTCTGGCTTTAATGTCGACTACTGGCTCCGCATGTACGAGCCCGTTAGCCTGTCCCACCGATGGGACCCTACCATAATGCTCGCCAACGTAATCTTTTACTTGGATGGCACTCTGCGTGTATGGTTCGACGCTCATGATGCCGAGCTCACCAGCTAGAACATTTTCAAGGAAATACTACGGGACATCTTTGGGGACCCATCCGGTTGACAAACGGTCGCACGACAAGAACTCGTCACCTGTGTACAGTCATCAACTGAGTCGTATGTCTCATACATACAGGACGTGCTCGCATTGTGCCGCAAAATGGATGAGAAAATGACCGAGAGTGACAAGGTGGGCCACATAACCAAGGGCATCGTGGACGACGCTTTCAACTTGCTCGTGTACAACAACGTGACGACCGTCGATCTCATATTTAAGGAATGCCGCCACTTCGAAATGGTCAAAAACCGCCGAGTTCGGCCTCAATTTTCGCAGCTCTCTAACACGGCTGTCACGTCAACCTGTACCGATCTCGGCGCCGCACACCTTGCACGAGAGTGCTACACGCATCGTTCGGCACGAGCTTGAGGCGGCCCATCCGGCGCCGTTTCATCCACTTCCACTCGACCAGGGCCCTGTGCAAACACCTCCAGCGTTGTATTTAGGCAGTCGTGCGGCAAGAAATTGCTAACCTTGGTTTTACTGTCACCTGCTTTGTCTCCCAATCGAACTACAGACCAATGCCAATAAATGCGCCACGCCATCATCCATACTCTCTGCCCAGATCCCACAATCCAACGGAATGGAGAACAGCAGATGACAAGCCAATCTGCTTTCGCTGTCACCGAGTTGGCCATGCCTCGCGCTACTGCCAAAGCACTTTGACGCATTTTTGTTTTAGCCAATTTTCTTCTTCTCCTCGGCCATACGCAGACCCCCGTCAGTGTTCGCCCAGCCGCGAGTATCCTGCTTCTGACGCACCTAATAGCCGCTCTACCGCTCGTTCACCGTCACTGCAACGCCGCCGTTCTCTGTCACCCCAACCCCGCCGCTATTTATCGACAACTAACTATGGATTTTCCTGGATAGAAAACTAGATTATGCAGCTCCTGGAGGTAGTGCTGCATCAAGTGCGACTGACCCAAATCCTCCGTTGACGCTCCCTACTAATAGGAACTTGCTGGAAGTGCATGTGGACGGCCTTTATTTGATGGCTTTAGTTGACACTGGAGCTCAGGTGTCTATAATGAGTGCTCGTCTCTGTCGCCGCCTGAAAAAAGTACTCACGCCTGCCGCAACACAAGCCGTCCGTGTCGCCGATGGTGGAACTGTGGCCGTCATTGGAATGAGTACCGCTCGTATTAGCCCTGCCAGCTGCCATGTTCCTGTTTTATTTACCCTGCTCGACAATTACCCTCATGACCTCATCTTCGGGATGGACTTCTTATCGACGCATTCTGCCCTGATCGACTGTTCCGCCGCCGCTCTCTGTTTAGAACTTCCTCTTCTTCCAGTACCACAGACTTCAGTTGGATAATGCCAAAAGCCCTCAAATTTATTGAATTGGCAACAAGTTCACCCGTTGTTGACGGTGATTATATCATCATGCCTATTCCTGATGTTCCCATGGCACGCGACATCACTGCACCACACTCCGTCGTAACCATACCCTCTAACCGAACATGTCTGCCCATTATCAATTTCGGTTTCACGCAGCGAGTACTACCACACGAAATTTCAGTCGCCACGCTTCGACCCTTAATAGACGCCCACGTCAGCGCTTTTGCGGCAGACGCATGCTCTGTTCTTCCATGTCGTCCGCAGGATGCCACATTCCTCGATATGGCCTTGCGCCCCATGATCGACCCGAAACTCAAACCTGAGCAATCCGACGCCCTATCTGGCTTCCTACCGCGGCATATTTGACACCGACAGCAGTCCACTCGGTCAGACTTTTCTCGTGAAGCACCGCATTAATACTGCTGATTCTCCTCCCATTCACCGCCGACCATACCGGGTGTCTGCCACAGAGCGTAAGGTAATTCATAAAGAAGTCAACAAGATGCTAGCCAAAGGTATTATTGAACCCTCCTCGAGCTCTTGGGCATCTCCTGTTGTGCTCATTAAAAAGAAAGATGACACGTGGCGCTTCTGCATCTATTACCACCATCTTAATCGAGTCACGAAAAAGGACATTTATCCTTTGCCCCGAATTGATGACACCCTCGATTGTCTTCATGGCGCGCGATACTTTTTTTCAATTTACCTACGTTCTGGCTATTGGCAGATTGCGGTGGACGAGAAAGACCAAGAAAAGACGGCATTTGTAACTCCCGACGGCCTATATTAGTTCAAGATTATGCCATTTGGGTTATGCAACACCCGATCCACGTTCGAGCGCATGATGAACTCTTTGCTATAAGGGTTCAAATGGTCAGCATGTCTTTGTTATCTTGACGAGGTAGTTGTATATTTCCTACTATTTGAGACCCACCTTCAGCGTTTGCCAACTATTTTCGACATATTCCGCACAACAGGCCTTCAATTAAACTCTTCGAAGTGCTACTTCGAATGCTGCCAAATTACGGTGCTGGGCCGCCTTGTCGACCCCTGTGGTGTGCAACCGGACTTGAAGAAAATTCGTGCAGTCACCAGTTTTCCTGCACCCCAGTCAGTCAAGGATGTCCGAAATTTTGTAGGACTTTGTTCCTACTTTGGAAGGTTTGTGAAAAATTTCGCAACCATTGCTCGACCCCTCACTGATTTTCTAAAGAAAGACGTCACATTTACATGCGGTACCGACCAAGCTGCTGCTTTTTCTCACCTAATAACGCTAATGACGACTCTATCGATATTGGCTCACTTTGACCCATCTGCTCAAACAGAAGACTGAGCCGATGCAGGTGGTCACGGGATCAGAGCCGTCCTAGCCCAACACCAATGGGGACACAACCGAGTTGTCGCCTACGCTAGCCGCCTCCTCACAGCTGTTGAGCGCAACTATTTCATTACAGGGCGTGAATGTCTTGCTCTTGTTTGGGCAGCCTCAAAGTTCCGCCCATATTTATAAGGCACAAATTTCTCTGCAATAACTGACCATCATGTGCTATGTTGGCTTACGTCACTGAAGGATCCTACTGGTCGGCTTGGGCGCTGGGCTCTACGACTGCACGAGTATACCTACACGGTGATGTACAAGTCTGAACGCATACGTCAGGAGGCAGACTGCCTGTCCTGCTACCCGGTTGCTAAGTCGAGCACTATACCTGACACCGACCCTTGCGTTTTATCCATTTCGCAAATGAAATGCATCGGTGACGAGCAGCGCCATGATGCGTCTTGCGTGCTATCATTGAGCTCCTCAAATCACAATCTTCCAATCAGTCCCACCGCTCATTTGTGCTCCATGATGGTGTATTATACCGCCAAAGTTTTGAGCTGGACGGACTGGCCCTGCTGCTTGTCATTCCGAAACACCTTCGCCCGAAGTTCTACATAAACTTCATGACCTTCCGACTGCTGGTCATCTTGGTGTGTCACGCACTTACAACCGAATACGCCGACGCTTCTTTTGGCTAGGGCTTGCACACTCAGTCAGAAGATATGTTGCGGCTTGTAAGAAATGCCAGCGCCACAAAACACCATCGACACTTCCTGCTGGATGCCTTCAACCACTTGAAATTCTGTCAGAACCGTTCTTCCGCATTGACTTGGACCTACTTGGCCCTTTCCCCTTGTCTTCCTCGAGTAACAAGTGGATAGCCGTGGCCACCGACTACGCCACGCGTCATGCCATCACACGAGCTCTCCCAACAAGCTGCGCCACAGATGTCACCGACTTCCTCCTCAAGGACGTGATTTTGCAACACGGAGCCCCACGGCAGCTGCTTCCAGACTGTGGCTGCACCTTTTTGTCGAAGGTGATGGCCGACATCTTGCAGTCCTGTTAAACGAGACACAAGCTGACTACTTCATACCACCCGCAAACCAATGGACTAACGGAGCGCCTAAATCGAACTTTACAACCATGCTCGCTAAGTATGCTTCTACCAACCACACCGACTGGGATCTCGCATTTCCGTACGTCACATTTGCCTACAATTCTTTCTGTCATGAGATTTCCGCTTACTCCCCATTTTTTCTGTTGTTCGGGCGAGAACCTACATTACCCCTAGATACACTCATTCCGTCTACTGCGACACCGACCAGCGAATATGCTCTTGACATTATCACTCGGGCTGCTCATGCACGCGAAATCCCTTGCACTTGCTTTCAGGCCTCTCAAGAAAACCAGCAGCATTTGTACGATCAACGGCACCGCGACGTGCACTTCTTACCCAGTTCATTCGTGCTGGTGACGTCCCCGACCAGTGAAGTCGGCTTGTCGAAACAACTTCTTTCCCGCTGCACAGGTCTATATCCAGTCCTTCGTGAGGTTACTCCTGCCTTCTGCCTCATCGCCTTCAACTGCCCCACAGACCACCGATATCGTAGATGTGGCACGCTTAAAGCCTTACCACTCTCCTGCTGATGTTGACATCTATATGCGCCGAGACGACGCTTCTGCCGCCAGGGATCATGCTACATGCATGTTGACATTTTGTGGGACGATGCCCGTGTGTGCCTGATGAAGAGGACGAAGTATGGTCTTATTTCATCCACAGCCTCATCGATACGGCATCTCTTTTCTTTCGTAACAATATCTTGCAGATGACATACGAAAGTTCACAAGAATCGATCCCGCAGGCTATTTCCGCCCCGTAATTTTGTGTCAATACCCCTTTAATAACAGACAATGATGCCAAGGAAAGTATAAGGGATAGCGCAAGAGGCAATTAGTGTGAACGCAAAGATAACTTGCTTTTGGCAGGGATCGGACCTGCAATCTTCAAGAGGGCAGGTTTGGACTCTGCCAATGGCAAGTGAGCCTTCAAGAACAGACCAGCTCACCAATTGCAATACAGGTGTGGTACGAAAGATTCCATTAAGCTGAGGCTGCTTCTATGCAAGACAGATGGGTCACAGAGTTAACCAGAGATTAACAGAGCATAAGAGACTGCTCGCAAGAGGCTCACCATCTAATCTGTTTATGCATCATCGAGAGTGTAAGGTCACACAAAACATCGATGAATGCGTAGTTTGGGACGGGCACAGCTATAAAGAAACGCGTCATACAGTTGAAGCCTTGCACATTGATAATATTGGTAGCCCCATGTGACTGTAAATTACACTAAAGAGAAACCAAGTGCCTGAACAGTTATCTCTCACGTAGACCACTGTACATGCCAAGGTAATACATTCAATACAATGGTATGCTGACCCAGTTGGTGCAATGTACGAGTGGGAAACAGAGAGCGCCCTTTCACGTTCTCTCCTTCTATTCTTGCTGTTCTCTGCTTTACAAACAATAAGTGATACATATCGCCTTTTGCCTAGGTATGTGCAGAGAAGTTTTTCTCTGCTGTTAGTTTGCATTTGTGCTGTGCGCACCATCTTTTCTGCTGCTGCACACTTTTCCACTTGTTAGTCAGCAACTATGTTGTCTTCTCTTTTTGCTCAAGTCCGTGTTTGCACACCCTGTCTTAGTGACATGAACATCTACGAACTAGCTACGCTCGGCTATTCTGAACTGATGAAAACCTGATGCCATTTACTGATGTATGGGGGCTTGACAAAACAAGACCACGCATCTAAGTAACTCGATTTTCAGTAATGGAGTGAAGGATGAACATAAGCTTAAACAGAAGAGAAGAAAATTGAAGTTATCTCAGTCTGTAGCGTCTTATATGTCGATGATGTCAGTATGTTTCTTTCAGTTGAAAATAGTATCGCGCTTGAGGAAAAAATGAACCAGTTTATTGTGAAACTAAAGCTCTGGTTATACTGTAATATTTTAAACATAAACACTAGTAAAACAAAGGCGGTACTATTCTGACCTGATATGTGAGGTTTAACGTCCCAAAACCATCATATTGTCACGGGCTAAGTAGATGCCTGAGGAGGACGACGAAGTGCTGTGGGGAATGTGCTCGGACTGCAGCAGCGTTGTACGCATTTGCTCGCCAGTACATTCATTGTGTATACTTTATTCCCGTAACGTCATTGGTGGAGGTGCGGGGTACAACTCGCTATACAGCCCCACGAGCTGGATCTTCGCAGCGGATGGCGAATTGCAGCTACCACAATGACTGACCAGGCTACTCAATGTCAACAAGATCCGTCAGCCCCGCAACCGATCGTTGTCGTGCAACCTCGTGACCCAGGCCCATTCAGCGGCACAAGTGGCATAGACGTCGATGACTGGCTGGTTCTATATGAGCGCGTCAGCAGCAGCAACCATTGGGATCAGACGCTTATTTTGGCGAACATCATCTTCTACTTGCATGGCACGGCAAAACTCTAGTACGAGACACATCAAGAAGAGTTGACCAGCTGGGACGTCTGTAAGCAGAAATTGCGCTATCTATTTGGGAAACCCATCGGACGTCAAGTGGCCGCAAAGAAAGAGCTTGCGACTCGTGCCCAGACATCCACAGAGCCGTACATCGTGTACATCCAGGACATGTTGGCCTTGTGCCACAAGGTCGACAAGGACATGCTCGACGAGGACAAAGTTGGACACATTCTGAAAGAAATTGCCGATGACGCCTTCAATTTTCTGCTGTGCAAGGACTGCTCGACGGTGGAGTCGGTCATCGCGCCAGGACACAACCTCGATGCTGTTTCAATGATACAGGCCGTGGTTTGCCAAAAGATCGCGAATATGGGCATTTCGCCACCTCATCAAAATGCCCCTGCTACTTCCAGCTCGGCTCCAGTCGTAGCGGCTGCCACTCCGAACCGCACGTTCGCACCAAGACGAAACCCAGCTGAATGGGGCACTCATGATGATCGGCCCATATGTTTCACGTGCCATCGGATAGGACACATCGCTCGCCATTGCCGTAGCCGTTGGACCTCATCACCTCGACCGAGCTTCCATGATTGGGGACCTCGCTCCGAACGTGCACCTTATGCCCCGTCCTACCGTGCAGAGACAGGTGCAGAGCATAATTCAGAAAGTCGGACCAGCCGCTCGCCATCGCACGTGCGTCGTCAGTCCCGCTCGCCCCAACCCCACCGTTCTCGGTCTCCCTACGACCGTCGCTCGGAAAACTAGCCCGTGCAGCCCCCGGAGGTGACGCTGCATACACGACTCGGACTGCAAATCCTCTGATTACTCCCGACCAGCGGTGCAACCTTCTTACAATTCTCGTTGATGGTTTACCTATAACTGCTCTTATTGATACCGGTGCGCAAATATCTGTGATGAGCTCAGACCTCCGCCGCCGCCTCCAAAAAGTTCTGACGCCTGCGATTGCACCTACCGTTCGTACAGCGGATGGGAGTACTGCTGCTGTCCTTGGAATGTGCACTGCGCGAATAACAATTTCTGAGCATCAAACTTCAGTTCTGTTTGCTGTACTGGAAAATTGCCCTCATGACCTCATCCTTGGACTCGACTTTCCGACTTCACACGTTGCGCTCATTGACTGTTCCAAAGGTCTTCTTCGGCTCGAACTACCATCCTTTTCAGAGACCGTCTCTACCAGCCCACCTCTTCTACGTTCTGTCGATTTCCTCAGGCTTCCCCCGCAAGCCGCAGTCCAAGTCCAACTCTCCCCATATCCTCCAGTACCCGATGGTGATTATGTTGCTGCCCCGATTTCTGACGTGGCCATGACACGTAATGTTGCACTCCCCAACACGGTGGTTACCGTTAAGGACAACCAAACTTCATTTCCGGTCCTCAATTTTGGCTTCTCAGCCCAAGTTATTCCTCGCGGCATGTCACTTGCGCATCTGACACCACTGGTCGACCACACAGTTTCCGCCCTAACCACTGATTCGCCACCCGATTTTTCATCAACATTGGTCTCGTCACGTTCCTGTTCCGACCTTTTCAAGCCAATGGTATCTGACAAGCTCACCTCTGAACAAGTCTCTGCTCTCTGTCGTATGCTTGCTTCTTATCGGGAGATCTTTGACTTCGGCGACCGTAATTTGGGCCAGACATCCATGGTAACCCATCGCATCGACACCGGTGACGCTCGACCCATTCACCGACGGCCCTACCGTGTGTCAGCCCCGGAGTGTGCTATCATACAGTGAGAAGTCGATAAAATGCTTCATAAGGGCATAATCGAACCCTCATCTAGTCCCTGGTCCTCACTCGTTGTACTTGTTAAAAAAAAGGACAATAGCTGGAGATTCTGCGTTGATGGATTACCACCATCTCAACCATATTACTAAGAAAGATGTCTATCCCCTACCGCTCATAGATGATGCACTCGATTGCTTACACAGTGCCAAATATTTCTCTTCAATAGACCTTCGCTCAGGCTACTGGCAGAT
Organism: Rhipicephalus annulatus; assembly: GCA_013436015.1. NCBI lineage: Eukaryota > Metazoa > Arthropoda > Arachnida > Ixodida > Ixodidae > Rhipicephalus > Rhipicephalus annulatus. The sequence goes on along the minus strand of WOVY01002894.1, from coordinate 157,879 downwards.
CGCTGTGGACGACAAAGACAGAGAGAAGACGGCCTTCGTGACTCCTGATGGACTTTATCAGTTCAAGATGATGCCTTTTGGATTATGCAATGCCCCCGCGACTTTTGAGCGCATGATGGACTCTTTTTCGAGGCATGAAGTGGACCATCTGCCTCTGCTATCTTGACGACATTATTGTTTTTTCGACTACTTTCGACGACCATCTTACCTGTCTGTCCACAGTGCTTGATGTTTTCCGACGTGCCAACTTGCAACTTAACTCGTCCAAATGTCCCTTTGGGCAACGCCAAATTTGCGTGCTCGGCCATCTTGTTGACGCTGCGGGCATTCAACCAGACCCTGCGAAAGTCCGAACAGTTCGCGACTTCCCCACACCCCGCTCAGCCAATGACGTCCGAAGTTTTCTGGAACTGTGCTCCTATTTCCGTCGTTTTGTCGAGAAGTTTGCTAAAGTAGCCCGTCCTCTAACCGGCCTCCTCAAAACAGATGTCGCATTCACCTGGGGCCAACAGCAAGCAAACGGCTTCTCGTCGCTCGTTGAGATTCTCACCAATACACCAGTCCTAGCACACTTCGACCCATCTGCCACCACGGAGCTTCGTACTGACGCCAGTGGCCACGACATAGGCGCAGTGCTGGCGCAGCGGCAACAAAGAATGCACCGCATCGTCGCGTACGCAAGCCGACTGTTGTCGCGCTCGGAACAAAGTTATTCGATCACAGTTCTTAGCTCTCGTCTGGGCAATTGCGAAATTTTGACCGTACCTCTATGGCTCACTATTCTCAGTTATTACGGACCACCATGCACTTTGCTGGCTCTCCTTACTCAAGGACCCTACGGGACGCCTTGGTCGCTGGACGCTGCGCTTACAAGAGTACACTTTTTCCGTATCCTATAAATCCGGACAACTTCACAAGGATGCCAACTGCTTGTCCCGTTACCCAGTCGATCCCCCTGACATGATAGAAGATGGACAAGAGGTCCTCGTTCTTTCAATTACCGACTTCACCTACATAGCTGCTGAACAACGCCGCGACCCCTCTTTGTGTGCTATTATGAATGGTCTGCACTCCCCCACCCTGACCACTCATTACAACTGTTCGTTCTTCACAACGACATCTTGCATCGCCACAACGCCCGCCAAGATGGTGCTGAGTTTTACTCGTTGTTTCTGCGCATCTTCGCTCAGACATTTTGGCCCAGCTCCATGATGCCCCCTCCTCTGGACACCTAGGGGTGTCACGCACGTATGACCGCGTTCGCCGCCGATTCTTTTGGCCTGGCCTCTACCGTTCTGTGCGACAGTAGGTTGCGGCATGCGACCTCTGCTAGCGCCGCAAGACACCTGCTCTGGGACCTGCTGGTACCCTCCAGCCCATTGAAGTACCAGATGAGCCATTTTTCCGAGTCGGCCTCGATCTTCTAGGACCTTTTCCCGTGTCGGCCACCGGTAATAAGTGGATTGCTATTGCTACCGACTACGCAACACGGTATGCCGTTACACGCGCCCTCCCCACCAGTTGCGCTACTGATGTAGCTGAATTCCTTCTTCATGACATCATTCTGCGCCATGGTGCTCCTCGTCAGTTGATCACCGACCGCGGCCACTGTTTTCAATCTAAAGTAGCCGACGAGCTCCTGCGATCCTGCTCTACCCACCACAAGTTCACTACAGCGTACCACCCACAAACAAACGGCCTCACGGAACGCCTCAACCGTACCCTGACGAATATGTTAGCGATGTACGTCTCCAAGGATCACAAAGATTGGGAGATCCACTTACCTTTCGTTACCTTCGCATACAACAGTTCACGTCACGATACAGCTGGATTTTCACCTTTTTACCTACTGTTTTGTTATGACCCGCCTTTGCCCATAGACACCATGCTCCAATTTGACACCCCCTCATCGACTGCTTATGCTCGTGATGCCCTGGCCCGAGCTGACATTGCCCGCCAAGTCGCTCGGAATTGGTTATGTGCCTCGCAGTTTAACCAAAGGAGTGCTTACGATCGCCGGCACCGCGACGTACAGTACTCTCCGGGGTCGCTCGTCTTGCTGTGGTTACCATCGCGTCGTGTTGGTCGCTGTGAAAAACTGATGTCCCGTTACGTTGGCCCCTACCGCATCATACGCGAGGTCACCAGCGTGACCTATGAGATAGCTCTACTCCATACCACGTCAGTACCAGCTTCAGTCCCGACCGATATAGTGCACGTCTCACGGCTTAAAGCATACTACTCACGCCCCGAGAATAGATCGCACCGGGACGGTGCTTCTGCCGCCGGCGGGTAATGTCACGGGCTAAATAGATGCCTGAGGACGACGACGAAGTGCTGTGGGGAACGTGCTCGGACTGCAGCAGCGTTGTACGCATTTGCTCGCCAGTATATTCATTGTGTATACTTTATTCCCGTAACAATATGATTATGAGAGACGTTACTATTCCGACCTAAAAATAAGCTCGTTAATGAAAACATACATCTCAAGTATGGCAATACTTATATTGAGCTAGTAAATAGTATAAAAATTCTTGGGGTTACATTTTCAAGCAATATGCTTTGGAACAAACACATTGACAGTGTGCTGGGTAAGTTATCTCACGTAGTGGGCATGGTGTACAGTGGCAAAATTGTTCCACCATACAAGGTGAAACTCTTACTTTATAAGTCACTTTTCTATTCACATCTTACCTGTTGTTTTTTGGTATGGGGGACTACAACTTACGTGAACTTGCAAAAACTGTACATGAGGCAAAAGAAGTATACAGTAAAAACTCGTTAATTCGACACCCGTTAATTCGAATAATTCGGACGGCTCTATTGGTCCCGGCCAAAGTGCATGTTAATCTATGGGACTAAACCTTCGTTATTTCGTCGGAATTCGGCTCCGCACCGCTTAATTCGGACAAATGCTCACGGCTGCTGCTACACAAAAGTGTGATAAAGCAGCGCTGGCACCACTGGAGTGAAACCGAAACCTGAGTGGCATCGCCATCATCATCAACTAGTAGGGGCGATCGCAGCGTCACCGAACGTCGGCATCTTCTTTCTTCTCCACTCAGCGTCTCCGGCGCCATTTTCCCTTGTGTTGTCGTGTCGGAACCATCTCTTCTTGCGGAGTTCTCTTTTTCTTCCATTGTGACCGTATTTGCATGCCACCACCATCGTGCGCTACAGTGATGGCAACGCCGAAAAAGCGGCAGAGTCCACTGACCGAGTCCACCGACGACGACTGCCCGACTTTCTATGCTGTCCTTCCCACAGATGTGACCTTTCAGGACTACATCGCGATTGATCATGGTGTCATCAGGAGTGGTCTCCTGACCGATCAAGAGATTATTAATGATGTCACGGGCACCCATGAAGACCACGATTCCGACGAAGAATCATGCGAGGAGATACAGCCGCGACCTCATCGTACCTCACGGGAAGTCTCGGAGGCGCTGTTAATATTAGAGGACGCTTGCCTGAACACTCCCGACAGCTTGCGTGCTGTTGGCCATTTGGAACAGTTAAGAAAAATTGTGATGTCAGCCGGAATCTGCGTGAAAACGCGGACGACAATTACAAAATACTTCAACAAATAAAGGTATGCTTCTCAGCTTGATTTTAAACGTTTTCCCTGTTCATTTGTTAATTCGGCATTCGGTTAATTCGGACAGTTTTTCCGGTCCTGTGAAATCCGAATGAACGAGCTTTTACTGTATTAGAATCATTTTTAACTTGTATGATGCTCACACAAGCGAATTGTTTTAACAGGCTAGAATAGCACCCATACATCGTATCTACAATATTAAGTTAGCATTGGCAATCAGGCATGAATTGAAAGAAAGTCGACATTTTTTGTATGACCTCTTAAAACTGCAGCCAAATAATACATTGTTTGAAACACAAAATAAAGAAACAGGAAAAATAAAAAATTGGCCCCCTATCTGCATGTAATTTGCAAATGTCGGCGAAAGACGATAGTCTTGCGTGTGGAGAGAGCGAACAATGCATTTGATGTTCTGCGCAAGAAAATCGGAGAATGCTATTTTAGAGGCGCTGTGTTGGAGTGCCTCGAACGTGCAGTGTAAGCGAACGAGCGCATCAAGTCACGTCACACGTGAGACATAAGCGCCACCTGGCAGTGTTCTTGGAAAACGAAGCACGTGGCTCTCAGACGGGTGTGCGTGCCTGTCTCAGAGGTGATAAGGTGTAGCATGCAAGGCGAAGGGTAGATGCCACCACTATCGCGTCTTAGCAAAGGGTTGGAAACACCTTTTCGTGCAAGCGTTGCATGGTCAGTGCAGTGTGATAAGCACTATGGCCTTTAAAATTACTTATGTATGCCTTTTCTAGTAAAAGATGCACATGCAGAATACATATGTCGTTATGGTGCTCCAGACTTGTGCAATAATTGCTTATTAATTGACAATTGCACAAGTATGAATGCTAAATCTTGAGCAACATTGATGGTCGCTGCGGATGGGGTCGGCCGTTTCAAGCACCCGGCGCCGTTAAGAGTAGACAAACACACAAATGTACAGAAAGACAGACAGACAAACAGACCAACATTTTTGCGTCGAAGGTCCCCAAGAAAGACTATCGTCTTTAAAACTTCGAGAACAAACTACTCCACAGATAAGTTATCCTACATAGTTCCTCTGTTACTTAATAAATATGTGAAAGCTGGCTTGAATTTCTTACACTGTACACAGACTCAATTGGGCGATATACGCATGTTTAGTTTTTAAGATTTCTTTGAAGTTGCTGTATTATCATGGTTGCTATTTTTATTTTTGGAATTTGGACTTGATTTCTATATTTATTTATTTATTTATTTGTTGCTGTTATTGTTTAGTTTACATCGCTGACGGTTTTCCACTGCTGTTGTGCTAAAAGGTGGCTGTGGGCCTTTGTCAAGCTGCCTCTTTCGGAGAGCAGCTTTTACCTGCAGCTGTCCTTCATCAAACTATTGATGAAAAATAAAACATTATTATTATTGTTATTATTACTAACCTGTATGGCACCACTGCTGTGGCCCGTGAAAATGTAGCGCCGTGGACGAGATCCCATTCGGTTGGAGCCCTCGCACTCGTGCACACAGAAGGATGTTACTGTGGTCCCATCGACCGACTTGATCACACATATCCTGGAAGCCATGAACCAGTGAAGTGAGGACTGTGCTCTTTGCTTGAACTAACCCACCCAACAATGTATGACCACACCATTGGTAACAATTGCAGTGATAAATCAGTTTAAATCAACACTGTGGCCAGGTCACTTGACGAAGTTGGGTTTAACACTGTGTTTCTGCGTTTTAACAATGTTCTGAATGGCGTAGCGTGTAATGTCGTCCCCTGATGAAGTGACTATTAATGTTATCACTAGGGGTGTGAGAATATTAGAAATTTCAAACATCTTTATTATAATAGTGTTTGCTATTCAATTAGACTCGTACTGAAATTTTTGTTATTCGAACTTCCCAAAGACGAATGTAGCCAGGGTCTAATTGAAAGTGACCCTTACGATCTTTAATATGAGTCATCTCACAAGTTTTCATATTAGGGCAAAACTGCCCTTCAGGTTCCTGTTTGATTGCAAATGTATTGACTCAAGAAAATGGTGCTTCCAACACGGCGATGATAGATTTGGCAGAGGTGAGGGCTTAATTAATGCTGTTTTCTACCTACAATTTGGGCAGGAAGTATTAAAAATTGGACAATGAACATTTTTAGCGCCCAAAACTTTCAAGGTCCTTGCAAGGTAATGTCTTCGAGGCAGATTTGGAACTCCTAACTCGAAGAGAGCACACCGTTGTCCGCCACATCGATTGGGCTGTCACAGATGTTGAAAGAGAAGGAGAGGCTGATGAAATAGCATCTTTGTCTTTCATGTGTAAAGTGTTGTTGGCAACACTTTGGTTGCACCAGGTCATGCAGTAATTCAATTTGGCCTCTGCATTGCCTCATTCTTAATAAGATAACTATGAAATACCACCCAGCCAGCACTTGATCAACCTAGCGAAAAGTAACACTTTCATATTACTGTATCTCAATAAAATATACTTAGAAATCCTCTCCAACTTCTTTTCCACAATTACATCTTGAACTGTATGAAAAATATCCTAGAAATATTCGAGAAGTATTTGATTTAATTTGCTATCACAATTTTATAATCGAATTTGCCTCGCACACAAAATTTTGCTATTTGCACAGCTCCAGTTATTATCTGTACATATATGCCAGTGCTTTGAAATAAAGTTATGTTTTGTGGTCGGTAATAGAAGCAGACTAGTACTCTATTCGGAAAGTCAGTGACCCACAAAACAGCTAACACTCTCCTTCAAAGAACGAGTGCTGTACACACATGTGATAATAACAGAAAGTGATGATGATGATGTGTGGCGCTTTATGGCGCAAGGGCCAATTAATGGCCAAAGAGCGCCATTTCAATGAGTATAGAGATGTGGACAACGATATGTTGCGTGGCTGTATAGGGGCCTTAAAATTCCTCGCGATAATGCGAATAAAAACATAAGTATTAAAAACATGACAATGACGTGATATGCATAGTAAAAAGGGTGACAAAGGTTTTGATAACAAAAACGTGTAAACACTAGCACAAGTGCCTCACTGGTTCATACCCTTGCGTCCAAGGGCTGCGAGGCAAGTGCTTTCTTGTGTAGCCACCGCAGCAAAAACCTCTCTGCAGAGGTCGTGCTACGGAATGCCCGGGTATATGATATGAAAACTATGAATTTCTTTTAAAAACGCTAACAATGATTTATGACTAAAAAGCGGTTCCCTACCAACGAACATTGCAGGGTGTAAAGGTATATGTTGTCGGTAGGGTAATGGAAAATGTTGTTTTCTTAGAGTTTCTAACTCTTTGTACTGGATTAACATGTGTAAGACTGTTAATGCTTCACCACATGTGTCACACAATGGTGGATCGCCACCGGACAAAAGATATGTGTGTGTCGTGTATGTGTGTCCTATCCTGAGCCTTGTTAGTGTTACCTCTGTTAGACGTTATTTTGATACTGGTGGCCAATGGCCAAGGTGTGGCTCTATAACGTGTAGCTTTTTTTTGTGTGTGTCTATCCCACTTGCTCTGCCAGTAGTCCCTGAGCTTTCATTTGAGAGACGGCTTAAGATCAAGGGGCGGGATCGATATGCGTGTAGTGGAACTGATTTCGTGGACGGATGCAGCAAGCTGATCCGCCATCACGTTGCCTTGGATCTCACGGTGCCCTGGCACCCAGCACACTACAACATGTTGTTTGAGTGTGTAGAAAGTGCATAAAATAGAGTAAAGTGAGACGAGGACAGAGTTTTTTGTTCTTTAAGATTGTGCAGAGCCGTAACCACACTGAGGGAGTCCGTATAAATTACTGCTTTTTGTATTTGTGATTGCTTGATGTGTTTAGCCGCCACAAGTATCGCGTAAGCTTCCGCTGTGAATATACTTGTGCCTAGATGTAGAGGGCCAGCATCCGAAAAGAATGGGCCGACAGCAGCGTAGGATACAGAGGAGTTAGACTTGGAGGCATCTGTAAAGAACTCAGGACGTGTGTATTTGTGTTGAAGTTCCAGGAAATAGTTTCGGATATGGGCAACAGGTGCATGTTTTGTAACTTCTAGGAAAGACACATTGCAGTCTATAATCTGCCACTGCCACGGTGGCGGGTATACTGCAGGAGCCATTAAACTGTGTTCAAGTGACACTCCCGTTTCCTCCGCTAGGCCCTTCAGGCGAACTGAGAAGGGCTGCCTCATCGAAGGCCTGTTTTGAAACAGAATAGAGCTCGACAAATCATTAATAGTGGAGTATGAGGGGTGCTTCTTATCTGCTTTCACCTTAAGAAAATACACGAAGAACATGTAAGTTCTTTGTAGATGAAGCGATCATTCATTTGACTCAACGTAAAGGCTTTCTACAGGGCTGGTGCGAAAAGCACCCGTAGAAAGGCGGATGCCCAAATGGTGCACGGGATCCAGCATCTTCAAAGCACTTTGAGTCGCAGACTGATAAACAACGGCCCCATAATCTAAGCGTGTGCGAATGAGGCTCCTATACAAATTCATGAGACATTGCCTGTCGCTACCCTACATAGTACGTGACAACACTTTCAGAACACTCATGGCTTTTATACATTTTGTTTTTAGATACTTAATTTGCGGTATGAAGGTCAGCTTGTGGTCCAAAATTAGGCCTAAGAATTTATGCTCGGCATTAACAGACAGACGTTGACCATTCAATTGAATGTCAGGTTCTGAGTGCATACCTCTTTTTCGGGAGAACAAGGCACATGTGCTTTTTGTGGGTTCAGTCGGAATCCATTTTCTCCTGCCCATTTAGAGACCTTGTTCAAAGCTAGCTGAACCTGCCGTTCACACATTGCCAGGTTGCATGACTTAAAGCCAAGCTGGACGTCATTGACATATGTACAATAGAACATATTGCGGGGGATGGACAGGTGCAAGGAATTCCTTTTGATAATAAAAAGTGTACAACTAAGTACACCGCCTCGCGGTGCTCCCGTTTCTTGAACAAATGTTTGGGAGAGCACTTGCCACACGCACACAGAATGTCGGATTGGACAAGTAACTCTCGATTATGGAGAGCATTCTACCGCGCACACCCAGTGAGACAAGTCTCTTAATATGCCAAAACGCCATGTTGTGTCATAAGCCTTCTCGATATCGAGAAACACAGAAAGAAAGTATTGTTTGTGGACGAAAGCGTCTCGGATCTGTGCCTCGATACGCGCCAGGTGGTCGGTGGTGGATCTACCCTCTCGAAACCCGCACTGAAATGGGTCGAGCAAATTGTTTGTTTCAAGGAAATGTACAAGTCGGCAGTTTATCATTTTTTCGAAGACTTTGCACAAGCAGCTTGTAAGTGCAATAGGCCTTGAAACTGAGGAAGGGTCCTTGCCCTCTTTTAAAATAGGAATAATTATAGCCTCTTTCCAGGAAGCGGGGATGACGCCAGAAAACCAGATAGCATTGTATAGGGAGAGTGAAGTTTTTCGCGTTTCAAGCGGCAGGTTTTTCAACATTTCATACATGACATGGTCGTAGCCTGGGGCAGAATTACTGCAGGAGTTTAGTGATGTTTGTAGCTCAACTAAGTTGAAAGGTTGGTTGTATGCCTCGTATTTTGTACACTTGTATTCCAGTATCTGCTTTTCTATTTTTGCTTTATATCTTTGAAAAGCTTCAGTACAGTGTGACGAGCTAGAGACCTGCTCCAAGTGTGCACCAAGGAAGTTCGCCTGACCTTCCAGGCAGTCACCCTGTGTGTTTACGAGTGGGAGTGAATGCATTTGTCTTCCTGCTACTCTACCAACCATGTTCCAGACTTTAGCCTCTTGGGTATATGAATTAATCCCCGATAAAAAACTTGTGCCAGCTTTCTCTTATGGCCTGCCGACGCGTTCTCTTGGCCTGAGACTTCATTTTCTTAAAAGTGGCAAGATTTTCGGCTGTCGGTGAGTTCCGAAGCAACCTCCATGCTTTGTTTTGCTGCCTGCGTGCATTTTGGCACTCTGAGTTCCACCATGGCACACGTCATTTTCCAGGGTGTCCATTCATTTGTGGTATGCTTTTTGTTGCTGCATCAATCAGAGATGCTGTAAAGTAGTCGACAGCCGCATCAATGCTTAAAGTGCATATGTCACGCCAGCAATGAGTGATGGTATAGAACTGTTCCCAGTTGGCTTTGCTTAATAGCCATTTCGGAACCTGAGGCGGGCATTCAGTTGATGTAGGTGTGCTCAAAACTATGGGAAAATGGTCACTTTCGTAGGGATTAGTGAGGACTTTCCAGTAATGTAGAGGCACAAGCGATGGAGATACTATGCTTAGGTCTATTGAGGAATAGGTATTGTTAGCAAGGTTATAATAGTTTGGTTCTTTTCGATTCAGGAGACGCGCTTGAAGAGGGAAGAAACTGTTCAATCAGCCGACCTCGGGCGTCACAATGAGAGTCGCCCCATAGCCTGTTATGTGCATTAAAGTCCTCTAGAACAAGATAGGGTTCGGGAAGTTCATCTATCAAGGACTGGAATTCATGTTTGTGTAGTTGAAAATGTGGAGGTATGTATATAGAACAAATGGTGACGAGTTTGCTTCGAAGCATCACTCGAACAGCCACTGCCTCAAGAGACGTTTGGAGTTTCAAGTGTTTACATGCTAAACCTTGCTTAACTATAACAGCTACACCTCCAGATGATGCCACGGCATCATCACGGTCCCTTCGGAAAATAATGTAACTGCATAGAAAGTTGGTGTGTTCAGATTTTAAGTGTGTTTCCTGTACACACAGCACTTTTGGTGAGTGAATGTGTAGAAGTTTTTGGACATCGTCGAGGTTTGTGAGAAGGCCTCTGACATTCCATTGTACAATCTGTGTTTCCATATTTGATGGAAAGTGGTGCTGTGTGTACGGAAATGAAGTGGCTGTTCAAGTGGGAAGTTGTAACTTATGTAGCAGGGCCATCGTCGGGCCCTGTTATTGGTTTCTTGGTTCTTTTAGCGCGCTTTAGGGAGCCACGCCGCATTTCTGGCACCTGAGATACCGTGTTTGTGTCCATTGCCCCAGGTGAAGCACTGGACGCCCGCGCACGCGAGCTGCTGTTGGGTATTTGCGACCTCGCCTGGTGAGACATGGTCGGTCGACCCGACGACCCTGGAGTCGCCTGAGTCTCTGGCTCGGTAGGTGGAGCAGGCTTGGCTGCTTCCACCATGGGGGCGGCCACCACACCCGATGGCTCACTTTGCGTGGGCCTAAATAGTGGCGCAGGGTGATGCGACGCTGCCCCCTGACGTGCTGCATCAGCGTAAGTTGTGCCGTGAAAAGCCAAACACCTTCGGCGTGCTTCCTTGAAGGAGATATTTTTGCGAATCTTCAGTGTAATAATGTCTTTTTCTTTTTTCCACTGTGGACAAGAACGTGAGTATGACGCGTGGTTTCCGTCACAGTTTATACAATGTAGGGTTTTATGACATTTGTCAGAGATGTGGCCTTGGGCACCGCATTTGGCACAAGCAGGTCGACCACGACAGGTCTGAGAGCCATGGCCGAACCTTTGACACTGGTAACATCGGCGGGGGTTCGGTATGTAGGGTCTGATCGGTGTCTTTGTACAGCCAGTTTCTATTGTTTGTGGTAGTTCACTGGTGGCAAAGGTCAGTACCAAATGTTTCGTGGGGGTTTCCTGATTGTTCTTTCGGATGATGATTCGCTTCACATTGGTCACATTCTGTTCTTTCCAGCCCTCGAGGAGTTCAGCCTCCTTCAGGTCAAGGAGGTCTGTGTCAGAAACAACTCCACATGCAGAATTCATGGATCGATGCGGTGTTACACTGATGGGAATGTCGCCGAATATTGCAAGGTTCTTTAGTTTATCAAATTGTGTTTTGTCACAGAATTCTAAAAGAAGGTCGCCACTAGCCATTTTTGTAACATTGTAGCCATCACCTAATGTGGCTATCAGGGACCGCGATACTATGAACGGGGACACTGTTCTGGCTGTTTTGTTGGGCTTCTCACTATGTACAACATGATAACGAGGGAATACTTCTTTGGGTCGGCTGAAAAAGGAAAATTCTTCGGTGCGTACCCGCTTTGAAGCGGCACGATCATTGAGGAGTGGAAAGCTTCTATGCATGATAGAGGAATGTAATTCAGTAACGATGGCGGCCACCCACCACGGAGCCCAACGAGGGGACAATACAAGATTCATGAAACACGAAACATGCAGACGCCAGCCATACAACGCTACGATAACCTAATGCGCAAAGGCCAAGGTTGGCTAGTTGCACAAGGTTAACCCAAGCCGCCCATGAAATTGGGGAAGTGATAGAAGAAATTAGAAGACAGGATAGATTTAAAGAGGAGAAAAGACGAAGGTGTGGGGGAGAGAGAGATAGGAAAAGGCGACTGCCGATTTCCCCTGGGAGGGTCAGCCCAGGGGTGCCGTCTACGTGAAGCCGGGGCCGAAGGGGTGTGTTGCCTCTGCCGGGGGCCTTAAAGGTCCAATCACCCGGCGTCGGCTCAACCCCCAGGATCCCCTTTTCATCGGGCACGGCAGAGCCACGCACGACTAGGCGTGGGAGGGAGCCGTAACTCCCCCGTTAGCTCGGGTCTGGGGTGTCGCTACACACGATAATAACACAAGGGGTCCCAAAACCACGATGTGAATATGGCGAATGCTGTAGTGCAGGGATCTGGAAATTCTAAACACTAGGTGTATGGCCTAGCAATGTGGCCCGACATTGCGCAGTACACAGGCCTTTATCATTTCACCTCCCCTGCAATGTGACTCCCGCGGCCAGCACCAAAACCGCAAGCTTCAAGTCAGCAGCCAAGCACTGTATACACTGGAAGCAAAATTTACTGCACCGACCGCTACGTAGTTTTTCAGTGCACAGTACTTTCCCCCATTAGGCATGATCAGTGCCACCTCTATTTTTTTTGTATCTCTAGTGAACACACTCTTTAGGCCGATGAGCACGCGCTCCATCTCCGCTCACCACTGCCGCATAATAGCGCTGCGCGAGTAGACTACGAAACACTGACGCTGAATGGCCGCCCGTATTAGGATGCTCGCGAATTCGCATTTTTGTGCCAGTTTTTGCAGTCGTTCTTTTTGACGTCTTCAACGAATGTTTTCACCTGGCTCTGTCAGGCCGTGCTACCGGTTCGATATATGCGTTTATGTTTTATTTTCTCTTTGAAGCTATTGCAGCCTCATTATTTGCATGCCTCAGTATATATTACTGCTCCGTACCACTCTGCACAGCTGACGGAAAAAAATCAGATTCTCTTTTTTCATTCCTCATTACTTATTTTGTAACACACTCAAGCTCTACCAGCCAGTCTTCGACGTCAAGTTCATCGCTGCCGCTGAACATCAGAGGGTCATGTTGACGAAGCGTCCCAGCACACATGACCGTAGGTGGTGCTTGGGAAGGAGCAGCGTCATCGGCCATTCCGGGGGCAGATGGTAAAGTACGGCTGCGGAGCTCCAGGACGAGAAGGGGAACGACCCAGCAGTGCTCCACCAAATGTAACAAGCGTGTTCTTCAGAGGAGTTTCAGCAAGAAACTTGCCAGGGCAAGCAAGACAGCTGCAGCACAGAAAACAAGAGGCCGAGAGCGCGGCACACGAACTTTGCTGTCTTTTCTCTCACTGGCACAGAACTAGCGCCGATGTGCACCGGTACAATTTATATATATAAAAAAAAAACTCACTGATCCTCTTGTGTATTCACCTGAGATGACTGAAAGGCAAAAACTATCCTCGTTTTCTTCCGATTCAATGCACTAAATGTTTTATACTTCTCTCCGGAATATTTCTGCACCCAACATGTTTTTTTTACTGCCTAGAGGATTAAAGACAAAGCTAGCTTTCTGCCTCTCAACTGGTTATGCACTAACCTCGTGATCGGCCCATTCCAACCAAGCTAGGACATCATATGATGCCGTCAAGCTTTGCAACCTTTCAATCCGTCGCAAATATTTATGTTAATGCCACGTTCGTTTCTCAAGCTTTGTTATCGCCCCGTTATACTACTTTCAGCGCAAACAGCGCCTACGATGTTTGAGAAGCTTCGAGGCTACCCGATAACAGTCGCAAGCTGAAGACCACCACCACTACTGCGACAACTATGACAGCCCTTGTACCGATGTTTGCCACGGTCAGCAGCCTCGAAGCTTCGAGATTGTTTCGTTAAGATTACGGCCACTTTGTGAACATTACGGATTTTTCTAGAACCTACGTCGCCGCTAGCGATAACCGTAGAATATTCGATGGCAAGGGTATAAATGCCGACACGCTCCGCCGCTTGTCAGTTGATTGACGGCCGACGCTCTGTTCGCCACTATCAATGCCAGCTTCTTGCTGTAATCTGACTTTCCTTTTACATGGCCACAAGTTTGGGTCAATTCAACAGTTTATTATTTGACCTGCAGTTTGCTTCCTTTGTTCACGTCACGACCCCGTGACGTTTGGTGGAGGTGCTTCCAGTCCATGTACCGAACATGCCCCTCCAGTCGAGAGTCAAGCTCCAACTGTGAACCAAACATCCCCGCCAACTTCGACCTGCGAGCAAGCCACTGACAACAAAAGCTGCCTCCAAAGTTCAGGGCTCTACACGAGAACAGTCGCAAGCCAAAGGCCACCACCACTACTGCGACAACTATGACAGCCCTTGTACCAACGCCCGCCATGGTCGTGATGCAACAGCCAAAGGAGCCGCCCATCTTTCACGGATCGTCATTTGAAGAACCGGAAACCTGGCTCGAGACGTACGACCGAGTAGCAGCCTTGAACCAGTAGGACTCAGATGAAACGCTGCGTCGTGTCTACTTTTACCTAGAAGACGCGGCGTGAACCTGGTTCGAGAACCACAAGAACCTGGGACCTTTTCCACGGCGCATTCCATGAAACGTTCACGAGCGTCGCCCCAAAAGAGAGGGCCGCTTGTTTGCTGGAAAGATGGGCGTAGCTTCCAAACGAAAGCGTCACAATTTTCGCAGAAGAGATGATTCGTCTGTTCCGGCTCACCGACCCTAATATGACTGTGAAAAAGAAGGTCAGTTTGCTCATGTGAGGAGTAAAGCAAGACCCCTTCGCTGGGTTGGTGCGGAACCCACCCAAAACAGTCCAAGAGCATGTGTCGGAGGCGATGACAATTGAGAAAACTCTTGAAATGCATACCCGCCAGTACGATCGCCGATCGACGCAAGGCAGTGCAACTGTTCACTCTCTCGGCTCCAACGACATACCTGAAACGATCCAGCAGATTCTGTGGGAGGAGCTACGGGAACTACTGCCTTCATCGCAACCCCAAGTAAACTCGATTGCCGACATTGTCCGCGAAGAAGTTCAGCAATTGCTTGGAGTTTCCAAAGCACCGCAACCTCAGCAGCACGTGATGAACTACGCTGCTGCAGCCCACCACTACGTCCCAGCTTTGCCCTCACACCAAGACGCCACACCACCGAATTTCCGTCGCCAGACGCTGCCGCCGTCACCACCACCAACGCCCTACCGTTCTCCTCTCGGCCAGCGCAACATACAAAGAAAAACGAACGTTTGGCACACACCTTACAACCACCCGCTATGCTACCACAGCGGGGAGACCGGCCACACATACCGCCGCTGCCAGTACCAACAGATGAAGCTCCGGGGATTCGCCGTCAATGCACCGCATTTGCAGCTGGGTGAAAGGCCTCGCGACATCCCCGATTACATCACCGGAACACAGTGGCAAGAACGACGACCATGCCGTTCCCTGTCGCCTGGCCGCTACAACTCGTCACACCGCCGGCCGTAGTCTGGCCCTATCCGTGGCCGGTCACCTAGCCCGCATCTTTTAGAAAACTGAGGGCGACAACCGATGAAGGGCGGTTGCTGTACGACGAACTGCTGAAGATCCTCGGGTGACCATGACAATGCCACGACAAAACCTTAAAAACATGACGGTATCTTGAGCGAGCCCTGACATTGAAACTTCACGTACTGAAGACAACCTAATGACGCAAGACGGAAGCATCGGAGAAGTCAAAATAGCCGTGACCCGACGCCACGGCCCAACTGCAACGCAAGACGACGAACTAGAAACCTCGACGTTCTTATCGACAGCCACAATGTGACAGCTCTCGTCGACAGCGAAACCGAATATTCAGTCATTAGCGGAGCGTTCGCCACGAAGTTGACGAAAGTGAAGACCGTGTGGAAAGGCCCTGAGATCTGAACAGCTGGAGGTCACTTAGTAATGCTGGCAGGAATCTGCACAGCGAGAGTATCCATTAAAAACCCGATTTACCACGCAAGCTTTGTAATCCTACAACATTGTTCTAGAGACATCTTTATTCTTTATTCTTATATATCCCCGCTTAGCCTCGAGGCGTTACAGCAGGGGGGTTACAGAGTTGAAAAAAAATACATTTTCCTTGACACTGGACACTTGCACAGGTGTCAAACAATTCCATTGGTTGATAGATTTTACAAAAACGAATTTGTGTACAGGTTCGTCCTGGCCCGGCGTGGCCTTATTTTGTGTTCATGGTCTGTGCGTTGAGGCTTTTTAAAGTAAATGTCACCGTCAATTCCCGTTTTTTTTATAAAATATCTGGTATAAAAGCTTCACACGCAATTTTTTACGACGAGAGGACAGCAACTCTCAGTTTAACTTGTTTTTCATTTCGGTACAACTGTGATTTTTTCCATACCGACCCAAGACAAACCTGGCTGCTCTGTTTTAAATTTTTTCTAACTTATTAATCAAACCTACTTGTGATGGGTCCCAAAGAGTACAGGCCTTCATTCTTCACTCTTGGTCTCGACTTCTTAGCCCTTCACGGAGCAGTCATCAACCTCAGATCAAAGTCCATAACCTTATTGACAAAAAAAGCACTGCCGTCGCACACGCCATCAGGAAAGCACGCCTTAAATGTGCTGGAAGAACAAGTCACCATTCCCCCTTGCTCTAGCGTCAGCATTTCTGACAGCACATAGGTATCAACAAATATGCAAGGCGATTTGAAGGTGTAGCGGGGAGAGAAGAGGGAGACGTGAGATGACGTCGAAGGCGGCCGATGAGGCCGTGCCGATCTCGCCACTTTATTGCAGGCCTGAAGCGAAGCCACGTCGGCTACCAGCGTCCGCCACGCCAGGCGTGTCAGCTCGTTCTAAATCTCGCGCAGCTCGAGCTCGCGCCAGCTGCGCGAGAGACGCGGCGCGGTGATGGAAAAAATGATGATGATGGCACTACAGGGCTCCCCCCCTAGCGCTTTGTGCGATTTGAACTCATATGAAAAAAAAGAAAGAGGGCGAGAAATGCTATATACATGAACGGCAATCCATAAAGTGTTCCTTTGGCAAGTCCAGGTTGTCAACGTTTATAGGCCATCGGTAAGCAGTGTGTCTCTGGTGGGCGACTCTGGGAGTTGCGCAGAGGACGCAGGAGGAAGTGCCGAGTCGCTGTGGTAGCCGACAAGCGGGTCTCACGGTGACCTGGTCGGAAAGGCCGAGAGTGGACCGTGTGTCGCGAGGTCATGACAGGATGGTGGGTGACAATGTTGGCGCTGGGTGCAGAGGACACTATACTGCCGCCTGTTGAGATTAGAGGTCCCGACAGGGCGCCATGATGGTGGTGGTGGTGGTGGTGGTGATGGTGGGCATGCGCCAGTATCTGGGGCTGGGTGAACGTCGGTATCTGCACCAGGGATTGGTGCTGGTCTGTCTGGAACGCACCCAGTTTGGGCTGGGCCAGCGTGGTCTGCGTGGGCAGCATGGCCTGCAGCTGTTGGAGCGTCAGTGGCTGTCCCGGGACTATGGCAAACGAGGGGGGCAACATCATGCGTGGCGGTGCCAGAAAGATGTTGGGTCTTGGCCCCAGGTTCTGTGGAATGACAAGCGTTGGGGTGCCAGGCGGTCCTGGATGTTCCCCATGGGGCCTGGGCCCCGTCTGAGGTCCCAGGGTCAGGCCCGTGGCATGGGGTGGCCGCAGGGCCAGCTGGACCCCCTGTATCTGTCCCAGAGAGCTCTGGGTCTGCCCCAGTGTGCCTTGTATCAGAATCGGGCTGTGGCCCAGGCCCGGAATGTACTGGTTCAGCAGGAAAGTGCCGTGCGCAGGTCCAGCCGGAAACCTGCCCGGCTGCGCTGCCGCGGGGTTCCCGATGAGCAGCGGACTCCCCGTGTTGAGCCCCATCGCGGCTCCGCGCTGCACCGTGGTCGCAGGCTGCGGCGCCGGTACAGGCGCGGGCCGCGGTGTGGCCTTGTGCTGGGCCACCCGAGGAGACTGGGACCGGGTGGTCGCCGCTGCCGAAGGCATCGTCATGTTCGCGCTGCCGCTCGACAGCTTGGGCAGGATCTGTGGCTGTTTCGGCTGGATGAGCCGGGGGGCACCAGAGGTGCGAGGAATGGGGCTGGCCGAAACTACCTGTGCGACGCCGGGTCTCGACGCAGGTGCCTGCTGCGGCGCCACGGGCAGAGGGGCGACGGTGGCAGTTGCTTTGGTGGTTGCCGGTGTCGACGCCGACGATGAGGGTAGGCTCTGGCTCCACGAAGGCACGGCGCTGGGGCCCGTCGTAGACCACGAAACAGAGACAGGGGCAGGGAGCGGGGACGCCGAGTGCTGTCGGCTGCTGGCCGGGTAGGTGCAAGTGGAATGTGGCGAGGCACCCGGCAAGCCATTGCTGGCACCAGTGGCAGGTGGCGGAGCGGCAGGGGGCACCGTCGAGGAGCTGACCAGCAGCTGCGGCGAGGAGGAGGCCGAGACGTCTGAGCTGGTGGTCGCGGAAACGGCGAGGGCCACGGTGTCGCGTGCCGTCGCTTGCTCTGCGTGCGCTTGCGTGCGTACCTTGCTCTGCGACGCCAGAGAAACCTGCCTGGTGCGGGTAAATGGAAGCGGACGGTATGTGTTGCCGCTGCGGGCGAGCACCGCAGTGCAGAGGGCATCGTAAGGCTGCGGGCTGGTGCTTGAAGTGGCAGCGAGATGGCGCAACTCTACCGGGAGGGCGTCGAGAAGAATGGCGTGCATCAGCAGCTGGTCCGTGATGCCATTCACCGCAAGAACGGCGTCGAGCTGCATGAACCATACCTTGGGGTAAGTTGATTGGTACGGCGGCACTGGTGGGCAGAGTTGCGGGAACATGGCAGCGGGCCGTTCGGCGAAGGGCGTGTTCTCCGGGTCACCAATGTAGCGGGGAGAGAAGAGGGAGACGTGAGATGACGTCGAAGGCGGCCGATGAGGCCGTGCCGATCTCGCCACTTTATTGCAGGCCTGAAGCGAAGCCACGTCGGCTACCAGCGTCCGCCACGCCAGGCGTGTCAGCTCGTTCTAAATCTCGCGCAGCTCGAGCTCGCGCCAGCTGCGCGAGAGACGCGGCGCGGTGATGGAAAAAATGATGATGATGGCACTACAAAGGCGACCAGTATCTGTTGATCAACCGCGAGATTTGTCTCGCAAAAGGCATAGCCGAGCTGCAAGGAGGAAAGGCTATAGTGATGCTTTCGAAATTCAGCAACGAATACAAGCACGTGAGCAAAGGCACCACGATGGCCTACATCGAAGACATAGTGGAAGCCAGCAACGCTTTCGCCCTCGCCGAGTCTACCGAAGCTCCTACGATGAACCAAGCTTGTCAACTAGCTTTCGACGTTAGTGCAAGCTTTCGACGTTAGTGCAAGCTTTCCGACACATAAGCAAGAACAGCTCAAAACTCTGCTTTGACAGTGCAAGGAGTGTTTTTCATCTTCGTTGCAAATTCGACAGACCCCGGTCGCAAAACATCGCATCCTAACAGAAGAGAGCGCCAGGTCATTCTGTCAGAGCCCGTACAGGGTGTCGACACGAGAATGCGACGCCATAAAGAAGCAAGTCGACGAAATGCTACGCGACGACATTATCCAGCCTTCAAAGAGTTCATGGGTGTCACCCGTTGTGTTAGTCAAGAAGGACGGAACCCTGTGCTATTGTGTCGACTATCGCCGTCTGAACCAGATCACGAAGAACAACATGTATCCCCTTCCCTGGATCGACTTCACAATGCCAGGTAATTTTCTTCAATGGACCTCAAGACTGGCTATTGGCAGACTGAAGTCGACGAGAGGGACCAAGAAAAAAATCACCTTTATTACATTGGATGGCCTGTACGAGTTTAAGGTCATGCCCTTTTTGGTCTTTCCCGCGACTTTCCAACGTGTTATGGATTCAGGACTGGCCGGATTGAAGTGGCAGACTTGCTTGTGTACTTGGGCGACGTCGTGGTGTTTTCCTCAAACTTCGACGAACACCTCCGGCGCATTGAAGCTGTACTGCAAGCATTCAAGAACTCCGGACTCCCCCTCAAGTCCGAAAAGTGCCACTTTGCATACGAGGTGCTCTTGTTCCTGGGCCACGTCATCAGCAAGTCCGGCATTCTGCCTGACCCGCAGAAAACAGCTTCCATCGCCACCTTCCGCCGCCGACCGCCAAGAATGCCGCGCGTCGATTTCTTGGCCTATGCGCCTATTACAGGCGGTTCATCAAAAACTTCGCCCGCATTGCAGAGCCACTCACTAATCTTATGAGGACCTACGTGGAGTTTAAGTGAGAAACCCCGCAGGAGGAAGCATTTCAGAAACTGAAACCACGCCAGCAGACGCCTCTGCTACTCGCGCATTTTGACGAATTCGTCGAGACAAAAATACACACAGACGCAATCAATGTAGGACTCCGCCATTCTGGTGAAGAGGACGAACGGATTGAAAAGAGTCATCATTTATGCTAGCCGGTCGCTATCAAAGGCAAAAGCCAACCATTCTACAACAAAAAAGGAATGCCTTGCAATCAGCTGGGCTACACTGAAGTTCCGTCCCTACCTTTATGGCAGGCCTTTCAAATTTGTGAGCGACCACCACGCCTTGTGTTGGCTAGCTAACTTGAAAGACCCTTCAGGTTGCCTCGCACGATGGAGCCTGAGACTTCAGGAATTCGAGGTTATCGTAGTTTACAAGTCTGGAAGAAAACACTCTGATGCCGACTGCCTGTCTTGTGCCCCCGTCAAACCACTGCCAAAGGATGACCCGGATAATGATTGTTTCTTAGGAACCATAAGTGGCGATGATTTCACCGTGCGACAGAGACCTGACCCAGAACTCAAGAGCCTTGCAGAATACCTCGAGGGCAAGGCCGCTGTTGTGCCAAAAGTATTCAAGCAGGGAGTTGAGTCATTTTTCTTGTGGAACGGTGTCCTCCTGAAGAAAAAGTTTTCCCCTCTTCTGCCCAACTACCTCGTCGTAATACCTTCAGCGTTACGTCCAGAAGTTTTGGATGCTCTACAAGACGACTCGACGGCTGGACACCTTGGTGTTTCCCGTGCGCTCGGAAGAATACAGGAAAAGTATTACTGGTTATGTCTTTCTGCCGACGTCACTTGTCATGTGAAGACATACCGGGACTTCCAACGACGAAAGACACCCCGACCAGGCCAGCCGGACTTCTGCACCCCATCGAGCCACCTCGCCGGCCGTTCCAGCAAATCGGCATGGACTTACTGCGGCCGTTTCAGACGTCGAGTTCCGGAAACAAATGGATCATTGTAGCCACTGACTACCTCATGCGCTAAGCCGTGACAAGGGCCCTGCCCAAAGGCAGTGCCGCCGAGGTAGCAAAATTTTTCGTTTAGAACATCGTCCTGCGACACGGCCCTCCACAGGTCCTCATTATTGACAGAGGTACTGCCTTTACAGCGGACCTAACTCAGGCCATCCTGAGGCACAGCAAGACAAGTCACCGCTGGACCCCTGCCTACCAACCACAGACCAATGGGCTCACTGAGCAGCTCAATAAGACCATCGCCGATATGCTGGCTATGTACGTTGACGTCGAGCACAAGACGTAGGATCAAATCCTTTTGTACATGACCTTCACGTACAATACGGCCGTCCAAGAAACGACGCAGATGACGCCGTACAAGTTGGCCTATTGAAGGAGCCCGGCAACGACGCTTGACGCTATGCTTCCAAACATCGCTGATGAAGAGAACCTCGACGTCACCGCCTACCTTCAGCGGGCAGAAGAAGCTCATCAACTTGCACGCCTCAATATCAAGAATCAGCAGGCGACCGACAGCCGCGGTTACAATCTTCGACGAAGCTTTGTCCAGTACCAGCCCGGGGCCGTGTCTGGGTATGGACGGTGATACGCCGACGTGGGCTCAGTGAAAAACTTCTGCGACGTTACTTCGGACCGTACGGAGTAGTTTGACGTCTCGGCCCACTCGACTACGAGGTTGTTCCAGACGGCATTACGAACTCTCAACGGCGCCGTGCTCGACCAGAAGTCCTCCATGTCGTGCGCCTCAAGCCATTTCATGTGCGAACCTGAGGACTGTATTTTGTTGTTGCTGCTGTGCTTCACCGCTTGTACTTATTGTTTATAGGCTTTTTTATTGTATCTTCGTCTCTTGTTAAAGCATCGAAACAATGCCTTCTTTGAGGGGGGCAGTGCCATGTTCATTTCTCAAGCTTTGTTATCACCCCATTACACTATGTTCAGCGCAAGAAGCTTCGAGGCTGTAGTAGATCGTTTTGTTAAGATTGAGCCCACTTCCTGAACTTTACAGATTTTTCTGGAACCTACGTCGCCACAAGCGATAATGCTACAATATTCGATGGCAAGGGTATAAATGCCGACACGCTTCGCCGCTTGTCACTTGATCGACAGCTGACGCCCTGCTCGCCGCTATTAGTGTTAGGTTCTTGCTGTTATCTCACTTTCTTTTTATGTAGCCACAAGTTCGCTCCAAATAAACGATTTATTATTCAACCTGCAGTCTGCTTCCTTCGTTCATGTCACGACCCCTAGACAATATGTGACGTCATATGATGACGTTTTTACGTAATGATGATTTCTTGCATTACCCGTGTTCACATTGGCGCAAAAGAAGACGCCGGACTCCATCGGCGATCAATTTTTGCTTTTGATGAGATATTTAAAGTTATCGCCTTAATGCACCGTACAACTGTAGTTTCGTGAAATTAGAGCTTCCGCTGGTGTTCGAGGAGAGCGTGCTTCCAGTAATCAGGCAGCATAATTGGTCTCCTAATAAATCCTCGGACCACACTCTAATAAGTAGTCATGATTTATAACCCGAGTATTTTATAGATAAGTAGCGGTGGCTGAAGACTACCCGTCACGTTTGGCAACATGGCAATCGGTATCACTAAACGGGAGTGCACTGCATCCAACAGTCAACAAATGAGTCTACCAGTAACAACGCTGCATCGCGATCACTGCCATGTGCAACGCTAACATTACGCCCCGAAGCTGAATGGGAGCCCATGGGCACCACACAGGCATTCAACTCTACTCTGCTCGTTACCGAATTAAGATGCCAGAGGGAAGGAAAAAAACAGAGCTGAGCAGCCGGATATTAAGGCTACAACAATCCGTCCAAGAATACCCAGACAAGCTCAAGCAACTGACCAAAAGCCGCAGTTTTCATGCCTGTCACGTTGGCTCAAGTTGAGAGTCGGCATTAAACTTCAGACATTAACAGCACCTGTTCAAAATATAGGCAATAATCGCATAAATCGCACTGCATATGGAGCTGTTCTTGTTTATTTCACAACGATTTCATTGTTTAAGCTCTCAAATGGTAAAATAACATGCCATAGTTTGTCATATTCTAACACTTGGTTTTTCTCGGTGGCAACACATGTACAGTGCAGACCACTTATAACGTAACCGCTTTTTGCACGGGACTGGTTATAACGTGGGTTTTTTTGACTACCGATATGTCGCCCATAGAACTCAATGCATAAGTCGACCGTTTATTGTGTAGGCACGCAAAGGAAAATACCGGTTATAGCGCGGAGTTTTTAGGCGCGCGACCATAAAATCGGCAAACGAAGCACGGTCGGCACGGTTTCCCGGCGGCGTTCCCGGCGCGCCGGAACGTTGGGAGTGTGAGCGGGAGGGCGCACGAGGAGACCCCTGCGAAAATTTCAACATTGAGGAAGAAAAGAGAGGGTACAGTAAGGAGGGAGTCGGGGAGACCTTGGAAGAAGGGAGCGTGTTTTCGTCATCGTGGCGACCGTGGAAGCGTCCAATCCGCGTGCGCGCTGCGCAGAGTGAGGGAGAGAAGCGGTAGCATGCTTTTTTTTCTCAACCTCCTTCTTTTGTCTCTTTGGATTTGCTGTGTGCGCTCCGCCGTGTCGTTGCCGTTTGAGAGCCCAGAGCACGTGTGTTGCGTGGCTCCTGCCGCCATAGCGTCGGCGACGTCTTTAAGCGGTGTGAAAAAACGCCATGCCTTATCGCTGGAGATTAAGGAATTCGTCATAAGGGACATTGAAAGTGGCCTAAAGAAGGCGTTGGTGGCGGCGAAATACGGCGTTTCCGACACGACCGTGTCGACCATCTACAAAAACAAGGACAAACTGCGGCAGCAAGTGCAGCAAGATTCGCTTCCCTGTCACGGAAGAGGATACATACGTCAAAATACGAAGACGTGGACACAGCGCTGTTCAGGTGGTTCCGCGAAGTTAGGGCTCAGAGCATCCCAGTAAGTGGCCCCATGCTCCAACAAAAGGCCAAGTGTCTCGGAGCTCTTTTAGGCCACGACGACTTCAATCCACTCAACGGGTGGATTCAGCGTTTCAAAGATCGCCATGGCATCAGCTGCAAAGTGGTGTGCGGAGAAAGCAGCGCTGTCGACGACGAGTCTATCGAAGTCTGGCTTCGCTTGAACTTGGAGAGTATGCTGTCAACCTATACTGACAGAGACATTTATAATGCCGATGAAGCTGGTTTATTTTATAACCTTTTGCCCAACCGCACGCTCGCGCTGAAAGGCGAAGCCTGCTACGGCCACAAGGTCTCAAAGGAGCGCATAACTGTGTTGTTTTGCGCCAATTTGGACGGGAGCGCCAAGTGCCGCCTCTTTGTCATAGGTAAATCGGCAAGGCCACGTTGCTTTAAAAAGCGAGAGTGCCTGCCAGTGACCTACAAAGCTAATGAAAAGGCGTGAATGATGCAGGATTTGTTTACCAGCTGGCTTTGCAAGTTTGATGAGGATATGGTGGCAGAGAAGCGGCGGGTCATGCTTATAGTCGACAACTGCACGGCCCACAACGTCAAGCCGACGTTGGCGGCAGTCAACCTAAAGTTTTTGCCTGCCAACACTACAGCAAAAAGTCAACCTCTCGACCAGGGTGTCATCGCAACTGTAAAGGCGCTGTACAAAAAGCGCATTTGCGAGAGAGTTTTGCTGAGCATGCAGCAGCAGCAGCCTCTTAAAATGAACTTAAGAGGCGCAATTGACATGGTGGTCGCTTCATGATGGCAGGTAAAGGCCGATACCATAAGCAAGTGTTTCAAGAGCGCAGGCTTCGTGAGCAATGCAGAGGCTCTGGAAGACGATGAGCAGAGCGACACGTCGCTCGCCGATGAGACCCTCAACACTGACGACGTGTGGTCCTGCCTCGTTGACAGCAACTTTGTAACCGCCACCAACACTTTCCAAGAATTTGTCGATGCCGGGGAGTCGGAGCTTTCTGTCTGCGAGCAAGCGAGCACAGATTTTTATTTATTTTCAGATTTACTGCCAGCCTTTGAAAAAGGCCTTTGGCAGGAGCGGGCAGAACAAATATGAACAAAGATGACGCGATCGTTGCAGGGGTGTGCGGTAGTGCGGAGGTTGCAACGGTCGGTGAGTCGGACAGCGAAGACGATGTTGACCCGACGCCAGAACCAGATTTCCCGTGCAAAGACGCATTGTAATACCTCGCTAAAGTGAAAACGTACTGCGCTAAAAACAGTTTGATTAGCGAGAAATCGCTTCAGTGCTCTTAAGCTTTGTGGAGGACGAAATTGTTCGCAAGCATCGCCAGACGAAAATAACAGCGTTCTTCCGCTGATGCCCGGCTTGAGAACTTTGTTTCCGTGCGGTGTTGTGATTGTGTTGAATATCTCTGTGAGTGAAAAGTGTAGTCAATTGCTTTTGAAAGGTGGGTTGCCCTTTTGACATAGGCAAAGGCCGAAAAAAGCATGCTTTGGTTATAAGCAAGTACCGCTTATAGCACGGATTTTTACAACTCCCGTGACTTACGTTATAAGTGGTCTACACTGTAATGTTTTGCAAAGGGAACGGATGATGGCCAATATTCCTGAAAGCAGTCTAGTGGGATTTTGTGTTATTCAGTGCATGAACTATAAGCTTGCGCATAATGTGCTACGCCACTATAGAGCAAGCATCGGGGAACATTAGGCACCGAAGCTTTTAATATTAGCTACTGGCAAAGGCTTCTTTCAAAAATTGACTTTCAGTTATTTAAATAGCAACTCTAGTCAAGCAAACGCCATGGTGACAAAACGATCTTCCGCAGATTACTGGCATCAGCTATCTGGTATCAGCCTAGCAGACGCCGCGCAAACACCTCGATCAAGTAGTCGCGAATGACACATGCCTTTGAAATAAGCTTGGTGTCCAGAACAAAAAGTGCTCCACAATTCTCAGTTCCAAGTTTCTATTACATTTTAAACAATGCGAATACAGCCGAAAATCGAGCCATATAGCAGCTTCGAATGCAGTCGCGGCATTCGTTTGCGCGAGAGACGACGCGGCGGCATCTCTACTCCAGTTGTAGTGTTTGAGGGGGAAACGCCGCACTAGCACAAACGGTCGCTTTCTACTAAAATCTGCTCCTTCGCCCGGGCACTGAAAAAATAGAGGCACTGACATGATCGCCCAAAACAAAGTCCTGCCAGATCTCGTATGGCCTGCAGTTTGTCCCATTTGCCGGTTTCTCACACCTGGTGTATCAGGCTGTTCGACGTCGTCTTCAATGACCTTTTGTCGTCACTAGCAAAGGCATGAAAAGAAATGCTGGCAGGCAGTGCTTTGATATCCCCATTTCAACTAGACAGATGAAATTCCTTTATTTCCTTCACTAATACTATCATCTAAATGGTTAATATTGAGCATCCGGATAGTCAATACTTGTTACTCCCTTTCGGTTTCCAGGGTCGGCATGCCACCAGGTTGTAAGATCGCTATTCATGACTGTGAGTCAACGTAAACAAAAGACACTATATATCCTGAACATACATAATAGTACATGAAGGAGCTACAGCAACCCCTTACCAACTTAGAGTGGCAGTCACTAGAAATCTGCTACTGTACTAAGAATAATTCAAAATGCTTTTGCTTCCACAAGCAAAGACACGAGTGTTAAAGGGGTTGTGAAGCTTTGGAAATTTTCAACCATTTGTGCACTCTATACAGTATTTCAACTTATTTTAATGAGTGGCTCTATTTGATAGCTATAAAAGCACCATTTAGATTCCCCAGCCCACATTCCCTGCAACTGTACAGCTCACGTCATTGCAAATAAGCCAATCAAAAGCCTCTGCTCTCTACAAAACACAATGAGGCAACGAGGCCTCCTCAGCCATAGTTGCCTGAGGGTTGAAGCATCATGCCATTTTGGCTGCAGCGCTGTAAGGACATCATGTAGATAAACCGTGCAACCATATGAAGCAAATTAATGTGAGAATGATTAGATTTATACACTAAATTACAAAATGAACCTTCCCTAGCCCTTTACCGAAAGAGCCCAGACAAGCACAACTTCTGTCAAAAACTGCTAGAACCTGGTGCAAGTGCCATTCAAACTCTCATTCCTCAACCATAGTTAAGACACAGTCTGCTTTTGGACGTCGAGTTCAACTGTGTGCTAAAAAATTGCTGTGACATTTTATTACTTCCTAGCTGTATATAACTTTATTATTTCAGAGCAAGTGAAGGCTAGCATACATTTACACTTTCACATGACATAGGATGACGTCCCATCATCTACTGTGGGCAGCGGCTACGCAGTTATTTTATGACCGCGAGAATTCCTCCTTCGAATAAGCGGTATTAAGTATAGACAAATGCAACAGTGTGTAAAACTGGAAAGGACAACACAGATTAAGTAATCACCCAGTGTATTACATGATGATTGCTTTTTTTTTTCTGTGGCTTTATTTCTTTGCTTTTCGCACTGGTTGGTATGTGGGGTTTAACGTCCCAAAACCACCATATGATTATGAGAGACGTCGTAGTGGAGGGCTCCGGAAATTTAGACCACCTGGGGTTCTTTAACGTGCACCCAAATCTGAGCACACGGCCTCCTTCATTTCTGCCTCCATCGGAAATGCAGCCGCCGCAGCCAGGATTCGAACCCGCGACCTGCGGGTCAGCCGCCGAGTACCTTAGCCACTAGACCACCGCGGATCACGCTCCATTGCCTAAAATTTCTGCTATGTCGCTGGCAATTATAGCGACCACAACTGGATTTTTCTTGCCATTGGTTTTCGCAATTGCCAGAGCTATCTCAGAGGCCTCGGTTTTGCATTTCATTGTATATTAGCAGTTCATACAAATGAAAAACAATCCTGAACAGAACATTCTAGCATGCATAATAAAACAGTTCAATGCACAAGAAGCGAGAGATTGATGGAGAATACAACTGCAAAACAGAAATCTCCAAGGCCATTCATGCTAGACTACGGAAGCTCCACACTACTGATCGTTACATTGCTCGTGTATGCATTTCAACGCTTCAGCATCATGTGTATGCTCAAGTTTAACCCATTCAGACATTACAGAACGCACGTTGGAGTGCTTTCCTCGAGCTCGATAATATGCGAAGCTTGCTTGCGGCACATCAAAGTAACAAAAATATTTTGCATTGTACCTGCAGTGTGTTTTGATGAGCTTCCTACTTTTCTGAAGCGAGCTTGTATTGAAGGAAGAGGCTTGCCAGGTCCTTGATTTTCAGAATACCGTACCTGAACACCAACGATAAAGAATGGCCTATACACATTCACTTACGGACAATTCTCTTTGCACTACCCATTTATGGTCAGCACGGCAATGGGGTGCGCTGGTGGCGGCATTTTTCTTAGCGCCACCTGGAGGAGTCCAACGCCTATAGAATAGTGCCCTCTCCGAGCGTCTAAACAAGACCATCACCACATGCTGACCTATACTTCGACGTTGAGCACAAGACGTGGGATGCCATCCTTCCTTCCGTACATGACTTTTGCATTCAACACGGCAGTGCAAGAAACAATGCAGCTGTTGCTAAACGAGTTGGTCTACAAAAGAAGCCCAGCAGCGATGCTGGACGAATTGATGCCACTACCACCAATGAAGACAATCTCAACATCGCCACTTATTTGCAAAGAGCTGAAGAAGCTCGACAGCTTGCCTATCTATGCATCCAGAATTGACAGACAGCTGACAACTGCCATTACAATCTTCAGCGATTCATCATGAAATACCAGCGTAGAGACTGTGTTTTGGTATGAATACCAATATAATGATGTGGACTTGGTCGAACACTGTTTGAATGATACTTTGGCTCGTACAAGGTGCTTCAATATCTGGGTGCTGTAGACTACGAGGTTATCCCACATGGGATTATGAACTCTGAATGGCACTGTGTGCTGCCCAAAGTCAGGCATGTTGTGCACCCTTAAACCGTTCTACGTGCATTAGAGAACCTGTGGACTGTAATTTTTACTTTATTGTTGTAATTTCTTGCTTTATCATTGCACTTTCATTTTCTGTTAAAGTAACGGCCTTATTGCCTTATTCAGAAGAAGGGCAATGCCACACTCCTTTCTCATATTCTGCAATCGTCTTATTCCACGTGTAAGCGCTGCCTTAAGCAAACTGCTCCAAACGGCTAAAATAATCTTAGAACCTTTCAATGCGCATAACGCAAACATTACAGTTTCTCCTAGAACTTATGTAGGCACTGCTGATAACGCTGGAATATTCGACGGAACATGCATAGATGACAACTCGCTTCACCCCTTGTCAGTTTTATTGTCGACAGGCGCTCTGCGCGCAGACATCAGTGTACAGCGTGCGGTGCTTGCTCTACTTCCAGTTTCTGTTTTCCTGGCCACAAGTTCGGTGAAACCAAGAGTTTTCACCTTGGAGAAGCCGACTGCTGTTTTCGTCCTAGTGACACCACTGCACTAAAATATTCAGGAATTGGCATGCCCAATGCTTATTGAAATAGTAAAAATTACAACTGGGTAGTTCTAATTTCTTTTCAAAGGCAGTTTATTTATTTATTTAATACTATTAATGCCATTTGCATCGTTACAGAGAGGAGTGGTGTTACAAGTCAGAAATGGCAGTATTGAGTAATGCATGATGAGGGTTGCTGGCAATGGAGGCAGGAAGATAGTTCAATTAGAAGTCTTGGGCAGCCGTGTGTGTTTCTTTTAAATTCGAAGCAGCTTTTCGACTCGCGTGTGTAATTTCATATGTACGTACATCCGTTCCACAATGTATTTCTCTCGTCGCAGGGCAGGTGTTGGAGTGGTGCCAAGTAGGTCCCACCACACCTGCACGTTGATGTCACGATCCCCTCGCAGTACGCAATGATGTCACTCTTTCTCTCCCCTGCTGCGAGCTTACTGCAGCACCCGCAGCTGCTGCTTCATCTATTCTCCCAAAACACCGGCTGCTACTACTGCTCGCTACTCCACTGACTCGTCGGTTCACGTAGAATAAACCTGACGCACGTCTAACGCATGCGTTGAAACATGTCGGTACGTGTTACCTCTCTCTCCCTTCACCCTATATGCCACTCGCTGCTTCACATCCCGTCAGAGTTCCCTTTGGGAAGATGGTGTGAATTTTTTCCATCTTAATCCTATGAATCCAAGGGTTCTGGCCAATAGTACAAAGCAATCATCACTAAAACACTGTGGCTCTTGCATGCTCTTTTCCTTATTTAGCACACAAAGAATTTGTAAATGGAGCAGCGAAGACTATGCAGCAAAAATGTGCCATTTCGCACGTTCCCGACTACTGCACATGCTCACCTTTTGCCTGATGAAGCAAAGCGCACGTACAGCTGGTCGGTTTCAGGCACAACCTTCTGAATGAAGACCTGTTCATCATCTTGCTCTCCATATGGCCCTGGAAAGGAAAACTCATAAGCCCTGCCTTGCTTGGTCATCCATCTGAGTGCATCGCACTACGGAGGCAGGTTACTAGTAAACACCTTGAATGAACTTCGAAGACACAACACATGACACAAAGACCTCTTACTAAAATTTCTGCCACATGGCTTCTGCTCTTTTCAACACCAACCAGGATAACGGGAATCACCTCAGCGATGATTCTCATCAAGCGTGCCAGTGCCAACACGTCAACTCAATTTGCTACAAATTTTGGCAGCAAGGGCATCTGGCAAGAGTGCGCAAGAGTGATAGCGAGTTAGTAAACAGACAGGTGTGTCGAACAAATTCAAGGCACAAGAACACCATGTATGAAATGTGTGGGGCACTTGAAGCTAGTGAAACATCGGAAGTGTACGACTTTGGGCACTTCAGGCAGCCGGGCCCACACCGATGAGCATTGTAGTTATTGTTAATGGCATGCCGCTAGAAATAGAACTTATTACAGGCGCCAGCGTCTCCACCACCAGTGAAACCAGGTTCACGCAACTGCTCCCACCGGCCGCCTTGGAACAATTCGATGTACACTTGAGAGTGTTTGTAGAGACACAGTCAATGGGAAGTTTGCGGCTGCTGTGAAGCCTGTGGAGGAGGAGAAACATGTTTGTGGTAAAAGAGCAGTGCCCAGCATGCTTTGCAGAAGCCGGATGAAGCAATTCAAGTTGGGAATTAGAAATCTGTAAGTAATTTTTTCCATGTCGAAGAAGCCGTTGACTATTTTCAAGAAGCGTTTTCACATAGTTTCATGGGGTTCAGGCTCGCATTACGGTGCTGCCAGATGCCAAACCCAGATTTTTCAAGCACCCTTTGCTTTGTGTGAGGAGTCATTGCAGAGGCTGGTCAGTCAAGGTGTGGTCCAATCAGTGAAGACTACTGGATGGGCAGCTGTCGTTCCAGAACTAAAGCAAGATAGGCAGCTGCGCATAATTAGAAGAGGTTAATTGGACTATTATAAACTGCAGACAGTACTTGGCGCGAAAAGCAACAAACAAGGTAGAGACGAGACAGGACGGAGCACATAATTTCAACTGAGCCTTTATTTGCAGAATAATGTGGCTGATCCCTCTGATATATGAATCACATGAAAGATGGCGGTGGTGGAATGTATTTGAGGGGCAGAACGAATGTGAACACTTTCGACAGGCGCGGATGAGGTTTTGCGGCCCCTCTGGCATTTTCGCTTCAATTCTCAAGTGTGACGTCTTCAGGACTGATTTTTTTCGTGTCGACTTCGCAGCACCGTTTTCTGGCCTCTTAAGCAGCGAAGGGAGTGAATTGAGTTTGGCCGCTTTTTCTCCCTTTGATGCCAAGTGTGAATGCGTCGCGCCAGCAACATGAGCAAGACAACCACGGCACTTTATTGAGAGACAGTGAAGGCAGGAAAGTTCAAAAGAACATCATGAACATTTTCGTCAAGAAGGAGATCTATTACTGCATTTGCTGGAAAGTAACGTGAATTTTTTTACAGAGTTTTTGCTACCTTAAGTTTACCCTGGCGTTAGAAATGAACATTGAAATTCAAGTAGTCTAAAAAGCGAAATGATACACCAAACTCAACACATCTGCAGTTTTGACCATTTGTGATAGCAAAACCCAACCGAAACTGAAGACGGCGGAGGTGCGCATTAGCTAGCGGACATCAACTCGCCGGAGAATGGACAGCTAGCTAGCAAGAGCACGGATCATTTGACCTGAGGAAACGAGCTGGTGTACCAGGCCAATTGGGACGAGAGAGTGTTCCTGACCCGAAAAAGCAGTGCTGTTTCTGCGGGGAACGAGCGAGCAGCTGATCCCATTCCAGTGGTGGAGATTGTGGCCACATCCAAGCGGGTTCGGCACAACCAGTGGAAATTGTGGTCATGGTTCCACGTACAGGCGGGCCTATCGTAACCCGGAGCTGAATTCGTGGCCTCAGTGCTACATCGCGCGCAACGTGGCCTATGAGGTACAGAGCAAGCAGTTCATCTCTGCTCAAGTGCAGTTGCACAGGTTCATCGTACAGGCTCATATGAGTTCATTGTGATCCTGCCTGTCGAAACCTTCATGGTACTGTGAGTGACGTCAAAACAACATTTACCTCGGGAAGCGCTGATTCTCGTGTGTGTAGATTTAGAAGTATGCGGCTTAGGAACTAAAGCATATTTGTATTGTTTGGCCGTTCAGAGCGCATGTAATTGTGTGTGAAGTCGAGACATATTTCTTGTTCTTGTCTTGGTTATCAGTGTCTGACGGCCCCCGAACCACCACACCATTTCACAATTCATGTTGCCAACAGGCACCAGCTAAATTCATTTTGGATTCAGCACAAGCCAACAAAACTTCTCCTTGCTTCTTTTTTGTGACACTTTGCATTTGTTTTTATGATGTCCTGTGAGGCAGTCTCAGTACTTTTTGATGCCTTCGGGCATTTCAAATTCCCTTCAGTTGCAATAGAAACATGTCGGGCTCTGTGTGACAGTCGTTTCAAGAGATGTGCTATTTCGACGGCCGAAAAAAATCAGCTGCTGCCCGAAGCGTCGATGTCAGTGAGGCAATCAACTGCGATGGTGGCCCAAGCATGAGCTCCTTTTCATGCTCCATCAAGAAGGTTCGCGTGGCCCTTGTTATGGCGACCACTTTGCGTTGAAGAAATGTGTCGCTGATTTTGTCACAGAACAATGCAGTTGTTGCCCTTCGGTCAGTGTTGAACTGACAGTTCTAAACCTAGCGATGTTGCTCGGCAGAGGGTTATTTCATAAATAAAGTTCAATGCATCGCATAGGTGAGTTCAAATACCATGTGTTAGGACATTCATGTCTTCGCAGGTCTAGCGTTGCCTTAACGATCGACTTTTTTTGTTGTTGTTGGACGCAACAATAGTCATTTCTGACATAACTTTCTCAATTTTAATTTTTCTTGCTGGACACAATGAAAAGTCACTCCCCGTGTTACAATAGTGGTGATATACACAATCGAGCTAATATAGTCGTTACTAAGCCTGAAATTTCACTACAGCAAACCTACTTATAACGAACCTCCATTATAACGAATTCATCGATATTGCCACGCGTTACATTTCCCAAGTCTTGTTATCGTCCCAAAACACTACACAATTCTCAGCGCAAACCGCGCCTGCAGTTTTCAAGAAGCTTCCGAACTGTAGTAGATCATTTCCATAAGATCACGCTCACTCTCCGAACGGTACAGATTATTCTGGAACCTACGCCACCGCCAGCGATAACACTAGAACATTCGACGGCAAGAGTATAAATGCCGACGCGCTTCGCCGCTTGTCGATAGTTGATCGACGGCCGACGCTCCGTTCACTGCTATCTGTGCAAGATTGCTACTGTAATCAAACTTTCCCTTTACTGGGCACAGGTTCGGCCAAATAAACAGTTAAATCCCAACATAAAATCTCCTGTCTTCGGCCACGTTACGACCCCATGACATCTGGTAGAGGTGCTGCTTCGTTCATGTACCAAACGCCCCCGTCAAGCCATGAACCCAGCCCACATCGCGGAAAAGACACCAATGCCAATTAGGAGCAGCGAACAAGTTGCCGACAGCAAGGGCTACCACCGGAGTACGGGCTTCTACAAGACAAGGTGCGGAAGACCAAGGCCATGACCGCGACTGCAGCGACAACATCCCAGCCCACAATGGTCATGCATCAACCCAGGGAACCACCAATTTTCCATGGGTCATCGTTCAAAGACCCGGAGTCCTGGATAGAAACATACGACCGTGTGGCCGCCCTCAACCACTGGGAACATGACGAAAAGCTCCATCGTGTGTTCTTCTATTTGAAAGACACCGCAAGGACCTGGCTCGAAAATCGGGAGTCCACGCTCCGAACGTGGGATATTTTCTGCGGCGCATTCCTGCAAACGTTCGCGAGCGTCGCTCGCAAAGAGAGGGCTGCTGCTTTATTAGAGACCCGGGTTCAGCTACCAAATGAAAATGTCGCCATTTTCACGGAAGAAATGACCCGACTATTCCGTCACGCTGACCCAGACAGGTCTGAGGAGAAAAAAGTTTGCTTTCTCATGCGAGGGGTCAAACAGGAGCTCTTCGTGGGACTGATGAGAAATCCACCAAACACCGTCCAAGAATTTGTAGCCGAAGCGACCACTATCGAAAAGACCGTGGACATGTGCACCAGACAGTATAATCGTCGCCCGACTCCAGAATGTGCTGCTGTTCAAGCCAGTAACTCTGAAGACCTGCGTGAAACGATCCGAGCGATCGTTCGAGAAGAGCTGCACAAGCTGTTGCCTTCGGCGCAGCCTCAAGTGGATTCGATCGCCGACATTGTGCGAGAAGAAGTTCGGCAATCGCTTCAATTTCCCCAAGCACCGCTGCCCGAACCGGAAGCTATGAGCTACGGCACTGCAGTGCGCCACAACGCTCCTCCCCGTCCACGCCAAAACGCCGCCCCATCGCACTTCCGTCGACAGACGCCACTGCCGCCACCACCCCCACCGACGTCATACCGTTCACCAGCAGCCCAGCGCAGTGCACCGAGGAAGACTGACGTCTGGCGCACCCCTGGTCACCGCCCCCTCTGCTACCACTGCGGCGAGGCCGGACACACATACCGCCGTTGCCAGTACCGACAGATGAGACTGCGTGGCTTCGCCATCAATGCACCGCGTCCACAACCAGAAGAGCGGCGAAATGACATCGCCGACTACCTGACAGAAACTCATTGGACACCACGAAGCCCTTCCCGTTCGCCGTCGCCCAGCCGCCGCACCTCACCACACCACCAGCAGTACTCTGGCCCAACGAGATGCCGGTCTCTTAGCCCGTATCAGGGAAACTAAGGGCAGCAACCGATGGAGGTGCGGTTGCTGTGCAACGAACTACTGAAGATCCGACGACGACGACACCGTCGCGACGGAGCTTTCCGAACACAACGCCAACCAGGCAAAGCTCTGACGGCGAAACCTCACTTACCGAAGGTGACCTGACGACGCAACATGGAAGCAGCAGAACAAGCTGACGCAGCCGTGACCCGACGCCACGCCTTAACTGTAATGCGAGACGGCGAACTAGCGACCTCGACGTTTTTATCGACGGCCACAGTGTGACCGCTCTCGTGGATACTGGAGCCGACTACTCCGTCATCAGTGGGTCGTTCGCCGCGAAGTTAAAGAAAGTTAGGACAGCTTGGGAAGGCCCTGAAATCCGCACAGCCGGAGGTCATCTCGTAACGCCTGCAGGAATCTGCACAGCGAGAGTCACCATTAACGGCCGTATTTATCCTGCAGACTTCGTAGTCCTACAGCGCTGCTCGAGAGATGTCATCCTTGGCATGGACTTCTTATGGTGCTTTCATCAACCTAAGAACACAGTCAATAACGTTATCCACAGAAGAAGCACTATCACCGCGCACGCCGTCAGGAAACCATGCCTTGGATGTACTGGAAGAACAAGTCACCATTCCGCCTCGCTCAAGCCTCATTATTTCAGTTGGCGCTCCTAAATAACCTGACTTGGAAAGCATCGTTGCAGGCAGTCAGCATCTGTTGGTCACCCGATATATTTGCGTCGCAAGAGGAATTGCAGAGCTGCGGGGAGGCAAAGCAACATTTATGCTTACGAATTTCAGCAATGAGTACAAACACAAGAACAAAGGAACAACGGTCGCATACGTCGAAGGAATTGTCGAAGCCACCAATGCTTTCGCCCTCGCCGATTCTGCGGAACCTGCTCACAGGAACCCCCATAGCTTTCAATATCAATCCCAGACTTCCAAACCATAAGCAAGAACCGCTCAAGGCCCTGCTCCTGCAATACAAAGATTGATTTTCGTCGTCATAAAAAATTCGGCAGACCCCAATCACGAAACATCGCATCATAACCGAAGAAAATGCCAGACCACTCCGTCAGAGTCCGTACAGGGTTTCGACGCGAGAACGTGAGGCCATGAAGAGACAAGATGAAATGCTGCGGGATGACATTATCCAGCCATCCAAGAGTCCATGGGCATCCCCCATGGTGTTATTGAAGAAAAAGGATGGGCCCTACGTTTCTGCGTCGATTATCGCTGCCTGAACACAATCACAAGAAAGGACGTGTATCCTCTCCCACGAATAGATGATGCAGTTGATCGGCTCCATAACGCCAAGTACTTTTCGTCAATGAACCTCAAGACTGGCTATTGGCAAATCGAAGTCGACGAAAGAGACCGAGAGAAGACGGGGTTATAACACCGGACGGCCTCTTCGAGTTTAAGGTGATGTCCTTCGGTATTTGCTCAGCGCTTGCAACTTTTCAATGCGTTATGGATACAGTACTGGCAGGATTGAAGTGGCAGACTTGCCTTGTGTACTTGGACGACGACGTCGTGTTTTCTTCAAGTTTCGACGAGCATCTTCAGCAACTTGAAGCTGTACTTCAAGCCATCAAGACGTCCGAACTCACACTGAAGCCAGAAAAGTGCAGATTTGCGTACGAAGACCTCTTGTTTTTGGGGCACGTTATTAGCAAGTCTGGAGTTCGCCCCGATCCACGGAAAGCAGCCGCCATCGCCGACTTCCGGTTGCCCACTGACAAGAAGGCGGTGCGCCGATTTCTGGGCCTGTGCGCCTATTATAGGCGGTTCGTGAAAAACTTCGCCCGCATCGCCGATCCTCTCACTAGCCTTACCAAGGCCGACGAGGAGTTTAAGTGGGAAACGCCGCAGGAACACGCTTTCCAGGAGCTTAAACATCGCCTCCAGACGCCTCCGTTACTTGCCCATTTCGACGAATTCGCAACTCCTTGCCCTTCTCTCGCAAGTCTGCTCTCCTCTCCTGATCACAACCCCTTCGCCCGTCTCCACCACTCCGCGACGCCCGTCACGCTGGCTTGAATTAGTTTCGTTTTCTGACTGGAAACGGGCCCAGAGCTGTTCTACGCGTTTCGGGGTGTGTGTCCCAGGTGCGTCTTGCTCACTCTTGGTGTGCGTGTGTGGTCATGATGGCCGATGGGAGGACTAGCACGCTTTTTCCTGCCGCTCAACAAAATGTCAAAAGTGTAACCGCTTAGCTTGAGCGTAATCCGCGCGTTAGGTGCCGCATTAGGTGCTGCGTTGCGGAATGCTTGCTCATAGCTGTTGACCACCTGGCAGCCAACTTGCAGCTTCGGGCGTTCCAGTATGTTGCTGTGGAGATGGCGAATATTTCGTGGGTGGCGGTGACGACTACATGCGCACGAAACTTCTTTAGCGAGGCCAACTTTGTCGACG
Organism: Rhipicephalus annulatus; assembly: GCA_013436015.1. Lineage (NCBI taxonomy): Eukaryota > Metazoa > Arthropoda > Arachnida > Ixodida > Ixodidae > Rhipicephalus > Rhipicephalus annulatus. The sequence continues at coordinate 120,140 of WOVY01002894.1, read as the reverse complement.
TCGGGCTCGATGCCGAGCCTGAAGCTTCCGAACTGCGGCAGCGATTTGTGGCAGCGCGTCGTCGACTCTGACCTGCGAGAGCGGGTGGGAAATCTGTTGCGATGATTTAATTACAGCAGATGATGATGCCAGCACTGCCGAACTGTACACGGATTGGGGCATTGCGAATGAAGTATGTGGCGAGAGCGATTTGGAGGAATCAGATTGCGAGAACGACGAAACTTTGTAGCCAGTGCCTCATGCAGCTTATGTCACGGGCCTGGACGAGCACCTTGCCGTTTTAAATGAACTAGAGACCGCCCTTATCGCTTCTGCTCTTAAAAACACATGCATCACAGACTTTTTGGGGTTAAAAACGTTTGTGCTTTCACTCGCAACTTTTTTTAAAAGCTGTGTTTCATTTACTACGAACTTCGGGATGCCGCGTCATGCTCAGGTTCGTTATAAGCGGGCCGGACTGTATATTGCCACGTTCCATATTCCTAGTTTTGCAATCGTCCTAAAATACTACACAATTCTCAGCGCAAACCGCGCCTGCAGTTTTCGAGAAGCTTCCGGACTGTAGTAGATCATTTCGATAAGATCACGCCCACTCTGCGAACTGTACAGATTATTCTGAAACCAATGCCACCGCCAGCGATAACGCTAGAACATTCGACGGCAAGAGTAAAAATGCCGACGCCCTTCACCGCTTGTGAGTAGTAGTTGATCGACGGCCGACGCTCCGTTCGTCGCTATCGGTCCAAGACTGCTACTGTAACCGGACTTTCCGTTTACTGGGCACAGGTTCACCCAAATAAACAGTTACATTCCAACACAAAGTCTCCTGTCTTCAGCCACGTCACGACCCCGTGACATCTGGTGGAGGTGCGGGGTAACCCCAATGGATTTCGAATCGAAGTGTGCACTTGGACGACGTCGTTGTGTTTTCCTCGAGTTTCGACGCGCATCTTTGGCGCCTTGAAGCTGTACTTCAAGCCATCAAGAGGTCTGGACTCACACTGAAGCCAGAAAAGTGCAGATTTGCGTACAAGGAGCTCTTGTTTCTGGGGCACGTTATTAGCAAGTCTGGAGTCCGTCCCGATCCACGGAAAACAGCCGCCATCGCCGACTTCCCGCCGCCCACTGACAAGAAGGCGGTGCGCCGATTTCTGGGCCTGTGCGCCTATTATAGGCGGTTCGTGTAAAACTTCGCCCGCATCGCCGATCTTCTCACTAGCTTTACCAAAGCCGACTAGGAGTTCTAGTGGGAAACGCCGCAGGAACATGCTTTCCAGGAGCTTAAACATCACCTCCAGACGCCGCCGTTACTTGCCCATTTCGACGAATTCGCCAAGACAGAAATACACACTGACGCAAGCAGCGTAGATCTTGGTGCCGTTCTTGTGCAGAGGGCTGACGGACTTGAAAGGGTTATTATTTACGCCAGCCGATGCTATCCTAAGCAGAAGCCAATTATTCCACAACAGAAAAGGAGTGCCTCGCCATCATCTGGGCTACGTCGAAATTTCGCTCCTACCTCTACGGTAGGCCCTTCAAAGTTGTGAGCGACCACCACGCATTGTGTTGGCTAGCCACCTTGAAGGACCCTTCAGGTCGCCTCGCACGATGGAGCCTGAGACTTCAAGAATATGACATTACCATCATTTACAAGTCCAGCAAGAAACACTGCGACACCGACTGTCTCGACTGTCTCTCTCGTGCGCCTGTAGAACAACCACCACCCGACGACCCGGATGGTGACTATTTCTTGGGAACGATAACTACCGACGACAGAGGGCCGACCCGGAACTTAAGGCCCTAATAGAATACCTCGAAGGCAGGACCGCCGAAGTCCCGAAGGTATTCAAGCGCGCACTTGCGTCGTTCTTCCTGCGAAACGGTCTTCTAGAAAAGAAAAAAAATTGACAGCAGATCCACGAGGTGAATGATGATGAGACTGTGCGAAGCTTCTGGAAGTAATACCATGAATTTTTTTTCCGTTAATTCACCCGATAAAAAGCACCTGTTGTCTTTCGCTAAGCAGCTGGCGTCTTCTTTTTGCTTCACTTTAGAAACATCTGGCGTTTTTTCGTTTTGCTTTTAAACATCTGGCGTCTTTCGTAGGTTGATTTCGGCAATCAACGGCGTTATTGTTTAATCACGCACACGAGAAATCTCACCAGGCACTACCTTGGAGGTAAACAATGGCTGCTACTGGGAATGAGAGACAGCAGACGTCAGCTTTTTAACACTTCTACTTCTACTAATGTTTCCTACTGGAACATGCCAATGGCTGATAACGAGGAATGAGAGACAGGAGAATCCGGCTTTTAGTTAACGCGCACGCCGCGAACTTTTTATTGTTCAACAACGCACAGGAGAAATTTCCCACCGGCACCACCTTGCAGGTCAAAGCGTAAGACTGGTTACATACTACGACGGGACGCGGGACGAACGGGTGCCGCTATAAGGAGCTTCGCCCCTAAAACTTTTCACCACTTCGAGCTAAGTACCTTTTTGTGGTGCCTTCAGCTCTGCGACCAAAACTCCTGCAGGCCCTGCACGACGATCTGTTGGCGGGGCACCTCTGTGTTTCTCGCACGCTCGCGAGGATACAAAAAAGGTACTACTGGCCACGTCTTACCACCGACGTCACTCGTTATGTGAAGACATGCCGGGACTGTCAGCGACGCAAGACACCGCCGACAAGGCCAGCAGGACTTCTGCAGCCTTGCCGACCTTGCCGACCTTTTCAGCAGATTGGTATGGACCTACTGGGGCCATTCCCGACGTCGGCTTTCGGAAACAAGTGGATCGTGGTAGCTACTGACTACCGCACCCACTACGCCGAGACAAAAGCCCTTCCCAAACGCAGTGCATCCGAGGTAGCTAAGTTCTTTGTCGTAAATATCGTCCTATGTCATGGCACCCCGGAGGTGCTTATCACAGACAGAGGAACGGCATTTACTGTCGACTTAACTCAAGCGATCTTGGCATACAGCCAGACAAACCACCGCCGGACGACAGCGGACCACCCACAGACCAACGGCCTCACCGAGCGGCTTAACAAGACGATCGCCGACATGTTGGCAATGTACGTCGATGTCGAACACAAGACGTGGGATGCCATTGTTCCGTACGTGACCTTCGCATATAACACGGCGGTGCAGGAGACGACAAAGATATCTCCATACGAATTGGTCTACAGAAGGAGCCCGGCAACGATGCTCGATGCCATGTTACCCAACGTCACCGACGAAGAAAACCTCGATGTGAGTACCTTCAACGCGCCGAAGAAGCCCGACAACTTGCGCGTCTCCGTATCAAGAATCAACAGACGACCGACAGCCGCCGTTACAATCTTCGCCGAAGCTTCGTGGAATACCAGCTCGGTAAACGTGTTTGGGAGTGGATGCCGATACGCCGACGTGGATTAAGTGAAAAGCTTCTGCGACGGTACTTCGGACCGTACAGGGTGGTTCGACGTCTCGGCCCACTTGGTTACGAGGTTGTCCCCGACGGCATCACGAACTCTCAACGACGCCGATCGCGACCTGAAGTCGTCCATGTCGCGCGCCTCAGGCCGTTTCATGCGCGTTAACAAACTGAAATAGTGTTTTTTGTACTATTATTGTATCGCAATTTACCGTATTTACTCGATTCTACCGCGCCCTCGATTGTAACGCGCACCCGATTTTCACGACGAAAAAAAAAAAAACGTAAGACATTGATTGCAACGCGCACCCATTTTTTTCGCTGGCCCGCACGATCACACCACTCGAAAAAACGGCTTCTTTCGGGAGCGTCTTCCATTTAAATATGAGGTACAGGCGAAGCTTGTGCCCATCCGACGTGTAACAGAGCATTGCCGTCACTGTAGTTTTACCGTGGACCGATGTCAGCACGGGAACTTGTTTCGCCCCCTTCATCTCGACGGTTGTGGTGCCAGGCATGTCGAAGTAAAGAGGCGTTTGATCGGCATTCCCGATTTGCCCAAGCAGGTAGCCGTTGTTGAGCCGCAAGTTTAGGACGAACCTCTGAAAACTGTGAAGCTTTTCATCGTACTCCTTTGCAAAACTTTTCGCATATGCCCGTTCCCCTTCGGAGGGAAAAGTTTTTCCTCTTCATAAAGTTAGTTAGCCAGCACCTGCTCGCTTTAAACTGGCTCCACATTACACCTTTTTCTAAGGCTAATTGCATAGCCCGCACTTGGAGCAGTTCTGTCGGGTTGGGCCGCTGTGCCGCTCCCTGCTCAAGCACATACTCGCCGAGCAGCTCTTTAATTTGCGGAAACCGACCCTGCTGTGGTCCACTGAAGCTTTTGCATGAAGCTTTGCTGCCGACAATCTTCTGTTTTTGTTTCCGCCAGTTCCGCACGCACGTTTCGGGAACTCCGAACGACCGCGATGCAGCCCGATTTCTGTCCGTTTCTGCACACACGATGACTTTTCTTTTAAAAGCGGCATCGTGGTGCACTCGAGTTTTGGGAGTCGGCCCTTCCACGCCGTCGATTCTAATACACTACAATATGAGGAACTCCACAGCACACGTACGAAGTGCCGCACATGGGAAACACATAGGCAGAAATGGCCGACGCGCCATGCCGACACACGTAGGGGGCGGCCATTTTGGAATGCCGATGGCAATAGATTGACCGTATTCATTTTTTTTTCGTACTTGATTCTATTGTGCATGCGATTTATGAACTAGCTTAACTGGAAAAAAAGTGCGCGTTAGATTCGAGTAATTACGGTATTCATTGTACTTTCTTGCATTATTATTGTACCTTCATCTTTAGTTAAAGGGGGACGCGGGACTTAGAATGGTGAAAAATGGATGAAAAGTCGATTTTGAGAAAATGCGATATTTAAAATTTGCAGACCTATAAGCACGTGTCCTCAAATTGTGAACGCTGAATTCGATCAGCAAATGAATTAAAATTGATTATGAAGTCGCCACGGGAGCCGCAAAACAACCCACGGCAGGTCACATTCGTTCAAACTTCCAGCGCTCGCCGCCGGCGAGGCAGTTGGCCGATCGCCGCTATCTTGGGCTTGTTTTGACGCTGATTCCTTTGTGCTCATTTTGCCACCCTTCAAAATGGCATCGCTTAAACAGAACGGCTGCCCTCGCCCCTTTTCTAAAGCCCCATTCCGGGCCGCTGATTGGTCGGAGCACACCAGGCGAGCCTCCTGTTCCTGGCTTCCCATTGGCTGATGCGGCCAAAGTTGCCCACGCTTTTTTTTTTATATTGTTCGTCAGCCGCTGGTTCCCGTTCGCGCACGTTGTTCGCCTGCCTATGCTACGCGACCGACGCACCGACTTTCCGCCTTTTGCCGGCATGATTGGAGATGCTCATCTAAAGAAGAAGACGCGCCAAGTGTACAGCAAAAAACGGAGGCGCCCGTGGAACGCCCGCCAGAAGAAAGCGGCGGACAACGTGCAGCCGATTTCGCGCGATGCCACCGAAGCGGCGCATTCCGACGACGGCGTGCAGCGGCGGCCGCTTGTGTCCGAAGCGGTGCACTCTCCTGTGCCTTGCAGCAGCACCTCATCGGATTGTGTCGTCGTCGGATCGTCATCTTGCACTTCCAGCAGCATTCTAGACCGCATTGACACGGCGTTTTATTCGGCGGACGAGTTTGCTGAGTGCGCGAGAAATGCAGCGGGCTTGAAGGCATCACTTGCATTGCAGTGCACGACAGAACGCAAGTTCGAGTTACTAGATATTGATCTGGAGGATGGTGGTAAAGAAAACGGGACAGAATTTGTTATTGTTGATATGGCGGCGATACGCTCGTTATTTGGACTTGTCGAGTGCCCAGAATGCGGTGAAAGAAGTGCGACTATTTCAAAAGCCAAGAAAGAATACGGGCTGTGTTCGAAGCTCATAATCACGTGCGGCAGTTGTGACTTTCGCGAAGAGCGTTTTTCGTCCCCACGTATAGCCGACGAGACCGACGCCAAAATAAGCCCGTTTGAAGTTAATATGCGTGCCATGAAGGCCATTAACAGTATCGGCAAAGGGGCAACAGCTCTGTCGGACTTCTTCGCCGGGATGAATATTTCGCATCGAGGGCTTCACCACAAGAGTTACCAAAGTCACATGAATATAATGAAAGAAGCCTGCTGTGCGACTGCTGCCGAATGCTAAGCGGCGAAAGTTGCTCGCCTGAAGGAGCTCTATGCGGAGTTCGGCAACGCGCCCGGAAACGTCGACGTCATTTATGACGGCACCTGGCTTACGTGTGGACATAGCTCGCATATATGTGTTGGCTGCATTGTTGAGATGTATAGTGGCCTCGTGATAGACCATATTGTGCTATCGAACTTTTGCCTGGCTTTCACCACAGGACCCAAGGAAGGGGAAGCAGGACATTCTGCCTGGCTCATTCAGCATGCCCCTCTCTGCCAGAAGAATGTAGATTGTAATGCTGGCCAAATGGAAGTGGAGGCAGCACTACGCTTGTTTGAGCGATCACTTGAAAAGCACAAGCTTCGTTATACGACAATGCTGTCAGACCGCGACAGCAGGACATTTCATGCACTCACAGAAAAAGAGGTGTACGGCTTCATAAAGGTGACCATAAAGGACTGCATAAATCATGTACACAAGCATACGGGAGCTGCTTTACCTACCCTTGTAGAGGAAAAAAAAAAGCTCAAGGTGGCTCACTTGGTGAAAAGGGCAGACTTACGCAACAAAAGATAAAGAAGATCACCTAGTACTATGGCTACGCATTGAGAAGCCACAGGAACGATGTTCCAGGTATGCAGAAGGCTGTTCTAGCAACTTTGAACCACATGTCTTCAACTGACGAGGCACCAAAGCATGACCTTTGCCCTGAAGGCCCTGAATCCTGGTGCAAATCTCAGAGCTCTTGCGAAAAATAAGAAGCCGCCACCACACAAGGACAGCCTGCCTGATTTCGTAACTGAGGCATTGGAGCCTGAGTTTAGGCGGCTCAGCGACAATGCCCTCTTGGAAAGGTGCAGCGATGAGATCACCCAGAACCCAAGTGAGAGCCTGCATGCTATGATTTGGCAGCAGGCCCCCAAAACTCAGCATGCATCCTTGCGGAGCATTGAAAGAGCAGTTGCCGAAGCCATCAGCCGCTTCAACCAAACCAAGAGCAACAAGGAAATTGCCGAGAAGCTGGGCTACAGCGCTGGCAATAACTTGGTGCGTCGCAGCCTTGAGAAGGACAAGGGCAGGCTGCAAAAATCGCGAAGAGAGCATCTCAACAGCAGTTCAATAAAGGAAAGACTTTCAAAGCATCACAAGCCAGCAGGGGACTCTGCTTACAGCCCTGGTCTGCTGTAAACAGTCATGATGGCAAATAGTGAGAATTTTTGCAAAAATAAACATTCTTGGTTTTAGACCTAAACGTTGTGTAAATCCAATGACATTATTACAAGATTTTTTTGTGTTCCTTTCACTTGGAAGGCACTGGAACGACCACAAAGTAAAAAAATAATTCTCATGCTGAGTCAATGACTATTTTATAGTTCTAGAACAAGCTATGAGCAGTATTCTGGGTGGGTACAGTGAAATTTAGCATGGCCATTTATCCTATAATATAGAGCTACAGAATGAAGTCAATATTATTACTGTAGCTTCACTTTAGCAAAAGTTAATGTTGCTAGAAACTTCAAGCGCGTTTTTTTCAGTTGGATGTTTTTGCACATTGCACTCGGCCTTACGGAGGTTTTTTCTACGTTAAACTTGAGTGAATGCGACAAAGTTGGTATCATTTTATTCGTCTTGACATGATCTAGGGGGTGATGCTATTTCTATTTCTCTAGCATCACTTCAAAAATTACCATTGAAGATTTTAGAGAGAGAAATTTATTGTGATATAGTGACCATAAGTGTTCGTCTGTTTTCTTGCTTATAAAATGCCTTCAAATGGATAAAAATAGCATCACCCCCTACAGCAAGTCTCCAGCATTGGGATTATGCATTCACTTTTTAAATTTAGCAAGAATAAATTGCCAAGAAGTCCCGTAAGAAGTACCCAAGTAATTAAGATTCAGACCTTCATATTTTCTAAACCACTTGAAATATTAAGAAACAAATGAGAGATTGAAATCAGCATGAAAAACTAGCTTAGGTAGTGAAGTTTGGTTATGATTGATCAAAAAAAAAAAATTTAGAACCCTTAAAGCATCGGGACGATGCCTTTTTCAGAGGGGGGCAATGCCACGTTCCATCTCCCAAGTTTTGTTATCATCCTAAAACACTACACAATTCTCAGCGCAAACTGCACCTGCAGTTTTCGAGAAGCTTCCGGACTGTAGTAGATCATTTCGATAAGATCACGCCCACTCTGCGAACTATACAAATTATTCTGGAACCTACGCCACCGCCAGCGATAACGCTAGAACATTCGACGGCAAGAGTATAAATGCCGACGCGCTTCGCCACTTGTGAGTAGTAGTTGATCAACGGCCGACGCTCCGTTCGCCGCTATCAGTCCAAGACTGCTACTGTAATCGGACTATCCATTTACCGGGCACAGGTTCACCCAAATAAACAGTTACATTCCAACACAAAGTCTCCTGTCTTCAGCCACGTCACGACCCCGTGACAATATGAAAGCTCAAGAAAGAAAAAAGGAAAGAAAAAAAAACGCCCGCACACGGCGTCCAGCTGGTCATGATGCGCCGAGGCGCTTATCTCCCATGCGTACTTTGCCTCGCAAATGGGGGGGGGGGAGGGTAGATGCTTGTACGTGCGGGCTTATCCTTTGGGGAGGAGAATAGCGCACCCACGACTTTGACCAAAACGATTGCCGTGTAGTTATCGGGCCCACAAAGATCACTTCGTTTGCTGGACAGGTGCCGTTTGCGGAAAGAGTGCGTTATTCAAACTCAGCGAATTAGGAACTGGAGCACTTGTCAGTTCGCACTCATATCTGTACCTGTGATTATGTTTCCTGCCTCGTTTTTCTTTAAACAGCGTGTAAAGTGTCGAGCGGTAAGTGTTGTTAGTTTACTTTCATCCTCGTGCGTCATTTGTGCTTGAGCAGCACGCTGCACGTTTTTATCTGCTTGCCGTTCTCAGCATTACATTCCAAGTTGTAGCTATCGCATTCAATGCTTCGCCCTTGCCGCGAAACTGTGACTATTATTAATTTCGAACAACCGTATCGTCGCCACAGAGGGGATGTCAGACAAGGCGCTGATGTAAACTCTGAGATCATGGTGACTACGGATCTTCGAAGCTCGACTCGTCATGCCCTTCTGTCTTGCGCTGAGAGTTCGCAGGTTCGTAGCTTTCGTCATTAGCCGATTATTTCTGGCAACATGACGTGCACTTTGAATGCAATGCAATGAATGTGATAGCAAAAAATTGAAATCTTATAAGAAGCAAGGCTGGCAGCCAATATCACGGATCCAATATTGCTGAACTCTTGTAAAATGCTGGTGTGAACAAATATGGCCGCTCCAGGGAAAAGTGCTCCTTTCACACAGTCCCTTTGTGTTGAAACCGCACTGATAATAGCCGAGACAGCAAGTGCACCGGCAATCGCGACTGTCCTTAAAATAAAAGTTCATTATTGCTACTCGAGCGATTCCCCCCCCCCCTCCCCACGTTGTTTCATGCTTGTTCAAGACAGGTGGTTTACTTTCTGTATGAGCATTCGACGGCAGTTCTAACACATGGGAGATGTTAGCTTATGCACTTCCCAGGCGATAGAGATGGGCCAACTCATTTAATCTTTGCGTCAGCAGCACTCGCGTGATTTTACCCACTCATGAAAGTTACGATGCGCAGGGGCATGTTACAGAACATTGCAGTGACAGCAAAAGTCCACTAAGAGTGTCCACATAATTGCTGCAGAATTTCTACAATAAAATAAGTGTCTTGGGCTAGCTTTGCCTTTAGCCCCCTGTTTGTTTAATTTGCACGTTTACTTTCCAAACTTTCGTACCGAAGCTGCATATAACAAAATCCTCTTTAAAATCAATTTTCCTGGGAATTTATCCATTTCGTTATATCCAGGTTTAATTGTATAGACTCCACCAACAACAGCACTACCTGCATCTTATCAGCTTGTCTCGAGGGGAGGGAGGCTTGAGAGCTTTTTTTTCGTTCACTGTATCATGCAGCCCTTCTACTGTGTTTTCTACATCCGCTATTTCTGATTTTCTGTAGCATATGTCCAACCGCATGTCACATCGCATGGCCCTGAAATAGCTCTTCAAGAAGTCCACTTTGTGTTGGTCCGCATCATCGCATAACAGACACTTGTGCACCGAAATGCAATCATAGGCCATACACAGCGCAGTTTATGGCATGGCCCCACCACAATACCAGGACAGTCACATTGAAATGTACAAAAATAACACTTTACCCACATTATAAAAAAGATTTTACTTACTGTCATGCCATGCTTGCCATCTTGAGAGTATTATGTAAAACTAATAAAAGTGTTCTTTTTTTCTTTGTTAAGTACGGCATTAATTAAAACAAGCAGACAAAAAAGCCAATGAAAGTTCCCAAGCAGGGAACACAGAATCAAGGCATGAAATGTGAATGAAAACCAGGGTGTCTAGTGCACAGCCAAACAAAGCCATTGATTCACTAATACTGGAAACAGAGACAGAGCTGCAGTGGAGTTACTGCCTAGGTCTGTGCATGTTTTCAATGCCTTCACAGTTTTACACCTTTCAAAAAATAATGTTAGCTGGGAGTTCTGCCCTTGCTTCTCCTCCTCGCTTTCACGACAGACTATACGTGGTTGAGCATCAATCAATCAATCAATCAATCAATCAATGAAGCTTTATTTTCATAAATAGATATATGCAATTACAGGGATTATTTGGACCGATAGCCTAAAGTGGCTAGTGGACGGTCCAATACAATGTGCAACATAAAAAAGTGTACAGGTCAGCTCTGAGGTAACAACATAAAAAAAAACAATCATGTGATACAGATAACACAGTAATACATTTTTTCTTGCAGATATGCATACTTATTAGCTTGCAGCTAGTTTCTATACATAGGCACTTATTAAAAAAATACAATGAAAATCGAATCACACACACATGCTTACATGTCTTGACTCCACAGAAAAAATGATTTACATGCCATGCTGAAATTACGTGCCGTTTTAATCTCTAGGGGGATCAACCTCACAAAGAAGTATATATGCCAGGCTGTGCTCTCACCGCAGTCATTTCCGGCTGGGTAGCTGGCTGAGGGTTCAAGGTCTTCCAGGGAGACCACCTTGAAGGAGGCCAAAGGTGTTGACCCTGGCTGGGTGGAGATCATGCCCCGGAAGCGGGTCACACTCCATGTACGCACATGGCTATACTCGCTGCACACTGCATACAAAATACATGTCAGCTTATTCAGCCATTTGTCTATAAATGAATACCAGTTTCATAGAGGCACACATGTGAAGAAACACATTTCCATGGTTGAGGCACAACACAGCAATAACAACCTGATGGGATTATTTTCTACATGATGCTGAATAAATTACGGACTTTCTTACTGCCCTTTTCAACGCATTACTCAAACATGGTGAGGTAACAGCCGATTAGCCTGCAGCTAATCATGTTAGAATGCGGCGATGGCGTAGTGGTTAGAGCATCCGCCTCGCACGCAAGAGGTCCGTGGTTCAAATCCCGGTACCGCGCAGTTCCCAACCGGATAAAAAAAAAAAAAAATCCGCGTGTTGATGGAACTGCATTAAGAGGCCTGGGGTGCGGCCTCACCGGCAAACACCGCCGAGAACGCACCCCCTCACCAGAGAAGGATTGGCCACCCTGGTGCAGTATCTGGCCACTGCCTCCCACATGCTTACGTCAAATAACTCACGGCCCTCAGTCCCCAGCAGCTGCGAAGCAACTGACCACGGAGGCGGTCAGATCTGCAACGTAGCAGAGGGTGCTAAGAATCTCTGGATCCGGACAGGCCGCCATTGGAACCTGAACTTGGCAACGTTTAACGCTAGAACCTTACCTAGTGAGGGAAGTCTAGCTGCACTATTCGAGGAGCTAGAGGGTGTTAAATGGGATATAATAGGGCTCAGTGAGGTTAGGAGGACAGATGAGGCCTATACGGTGCTACAGAATGGGCACGTCCTTTGCTACAGGGGCTTGGCAGACAGAAGAGAACTGGGAGTGGGGTTCCTAATTCACAGAAACATAGCTGGCAACATAGAGGAATACGATAGCATTAATGAAAGGGTGGCAGGTATCGTAATTAAACTGAGTAAAAGATACAAGATGAAGGTAGTACAGGCTTACGCGCCTACATCCAGCCATGATGACGCTTCAGTTGAAAGCTTCTATGAAGACGTGGAATTGGCAATGAGTAAGGTAAAAACACAGTATACTATAGCGATGGGCGACTTTAATGCAAAGGTAGGGAAGAAGCAGGCTGGAGACCAGGCAGTAGGAGGTTATGGCATCGGTACAAGAAACGCCAGAGGAGAGCTACTAGTAAAATTCGCAGAACGCAATAATTTACGAATTTTGAATACCTTCTACCGAAAACGAGAAAACCGCAAGTGGACATGGAGGAGCCCTAATGGCAAAAATAAGAACGAAATAGACTTTATAATGAGTGCACACCCTGGAATCGTGCAGGATGTGGAAGTGATTGGCAAGGTACGATGCAGTGACCATAGAATGGTACGGTCTCGAATTCGCCTAGACTTGAAGAAGGAACGACAGAAACTGATACGCAAGAAGCCAATCAATCAGCTAGCACTGAGAGGGAAAGTACAGGAATTCAGAGTGTCGCTGCAGAACAGGTACTCGGCTCTTAGTGAGGAAACCAACCATAGCGTAGATACAATAAATGATAATCTGACGAGTATCATTACGGAGTGTGCAGTGGAAGTTGGAGGCAGGGTAGTTAGACAGGACACTGGCAAGCTTTCCCAGGAAACGAAGAACCTAATCAAGAAGCGTCAAATCATGAAATTGTCAAGTACAACAGACAAAATAGAACTGGCAGAGCTTTCGAAGTTGATTAATAGACGTAAGGTATGCGATGTAAGAAGGTATAACATGGAGAGAATTGAACACGCTCTGCAAAACGGAGGAAGTTTCAAAGCATTGAAGAGGAAACTTGGGATAGGCAAAAGTCGGATGTATGCACTAAGGGACAAAGAAGGCAAAATAACTACCAATATGGATAGAATAGTTAAAATAGCGGAGGAGTTTTACAGAGATCTGTACAGTAGCCGAGACAACCACGACCTTAATACTATAAGAACTAGCAGTAACCCAGATTACACCCCACCAGTAATGATAGAAGAAGTCATAAAAGCTTTGGAGAGCATGCAAAGGGGCAAAGCTGCTGGTGAGGATCAGGTAACATCAGATCTGCTGAAAGATGGAAGACAGATTGTGTTAGAAAAACTAGCCACCCTGTTTACGAGGTGTCTCCTGACGGGAAGAGTACCAGAGTCTTGGAAGAACGCTAACATCATCTTAATGCATAAGAAAGGAGATGACAAGGACTTGAAAAATTACAGGCCGATCAGCTTGCTCTCTGTAGTATACAAGCTATTTACAAAGGTAATTGCTAACAGAGTAAAGAAAACATTAGAATTCAATCAACCAAAGGAACAAGCAGGATTTCGTACAGGCTACTCAACAATTGACCACATTCATACTATCAATCAGGTAATAGAGAAATGCTCAGAGTATAACCAACCACTATACATAGCCTTTATAGATTACGAGAAGGCGTTTGATTCAGTAGAAATATCAGCCGTCATGCAAACACTGCGGAATCAGGGCATAGATGAAGTATATATAAATATTCTGGAAGAAATCTACAGGGGATCAACTGCTACCATAGTGCTTCATAAAGAAAGCAACAGAATACCAATCAAGAAGGGTGTAAGGCAGGGGGACACAATTTCCCCAATGCTATTTACCGCGTGCTTACAGGAGGTTTTCAGAAGCCTAGAATGGGAACAGTTAGGGATAAGAGTCAATGGAGAATACCTTAGTAACCTGCGCTTCGCCGATGACATTGCATTGCTGAGTAACTCGGGGGACGAATTGCAACTCATGATTACGGAGTTAGACAAGGAGAGCAGAAAGGTGGGTCTTAAAATTAATCTGCAGAAAACGAAAGTAATGTACAACAACCTCGGCAAGGAGCAGCGCTTCGAGATAGGTAATAGTGCACTTGAAGTTGTAAAAGACTATGTCTACTTAGGGCAGGTAATAACCGCAGAGCCGAACCACGAGATTGAAGTAACTAGAAGAATAAGAATGGGGTGGAGCACATTTGGCAAGCACTCTCAAATTATGACAGGTAGATTGCCACTATCCCTCAAGAGGAAGGTATATAACAGCTGTATCTTGCCGGTACTTAGCTACGGAGCAGAAACCTGGAGACTTACAAAGAGGGTTCAGCTTAAATTGAGGACGACGCAGCGAGCAATGGAAAGAAAAATGGTAGGTGTAACCTTAAGAGACAAGAAGAGAGCAGAGTGGATTAGGGAACAAACGAGGGTTAAGGATATCATAGCTGAAATCAAGAAAAAGAAATGGACATGGGCAGGGCATGTAGCGCGTAGACAGGATAACCGCTGGTCATTAAGGGTAACTGACTGGATTCCCAGAGAAGGGAAGCGGGTTAGGGGGAGACAGAAGGTTAGGTGGGCAGATGAGATTAAGAAGTTTGCGGGTATAAATTGGCAGCAGCAAGCACAGGACCGGGTTAACTGGCGGAACATGGGAGAGGCCTTTGTCCTGCAGTGGACGTAGTCAGGCTGATGATGATGATGATGATGAATCATGTTAGACAGATTTTTAAAAAAGGTGACCGTCATTTCTTGTCGAACTACCATACTGTTTCTGTAACTAGTAGCTGCTGCAAAATCTTAGAGCGTGTTGTTGCATATTATGTTAATATATCTTTATCAGAATACAATATTTCATCCTCAAATCAACAAGGTTTTCAAAAAACATGTCTACAATGACACAGCTTAATGTCTACAGTGCATGAACTCGAACAGGTTTTACTATTACATACATCTGGGTAGACTGATGTGTCCTTTTAATTTAAGCAAAGCCTTCGACAAGGTGCCTCATGGAAAGCTTTTGCTTAAGGGGGGAGGCTACCATCGGATACCAAATTTTTTGTTTATTGAGATATCTTAATGAAATTTTCAGTATAGACTTATAGCAAAAGCATTAGAAGAACTACAAAATTTCATCAAGTTATGTTCACTGGTTTTCAAGTTACAGCAGAATATCAGGGTAGTGCACATGGTTCTCTTATTCCAGGCCTGGAGAACTTTCAAAAGGTGCTGGAACTGTGAAATTAACTATGATGATTCCCAGATTGATACTCCCAGGGGGTAACAGAGCCCTTTTTTTTTTGAATTTCTTTGCTGAAAAGTTTTAGCAGACCATCAAACTTTGTGTTCGTGATTAGGATATTATCAATCAAATTTTGATTGAATATAATAAATAACACACACAATATATTGAAAAATGGGCTTGTCACCCCCTCAGAAATTTATTCATGTACATAATAAAAAAAGACTTATAGAAATTCAATGAGTGGTTCCAGAGATATGGCTGGAATAAGCAGCCTCACTAGCCAAAAAAGTCATATTGAGAAAACGACGTTTGAAAGTTTTGAGCACATAGGCAGTTCTAAAATGAACCTGCACCGTAACTGGGGGTGTCCTTTGGCACTCTCTTTCTTTGCCGCCTTTCCATCTTCTCTAGGGATCGCTTCTTAGCCTTTTTCAAGCGCAGAGAATCTTTCTCGGCTGCCCGTTGAATGGCCAGGTGGCCAGGTGTTAGCCCCACTGATGAAGCTAGCTCTTGGGTGGCCCTGTAGCAGCCAGCATTGTATCTTAGCACTGCATCATGCAGTGCTGTCTCCACAGCAATCAGTGACGCATGCTGCTCTTTGGGCATGAGGGACCACAGCACAGAGTGAAAGGACTCTGATGCATTCTGCGTCTTTGCTCCCAGGCAGCGTTGCAGAAGAGAAGCCTGTGAGAGCCTCTCATAAATGGGTAGAAGTGCATCTGCAACATAGCGTGGCAGCTTGTACGAATGCTTCGGAGGTGGAACACCGGTAATCTTGCTGGCATTGTGACGACACCAGGAGTCTGCACCCTCTGGGCACAAGTCATGGTGCGGCTCCTCATCCGTCGACGTCACATGGTGGTACGATGCCATCACTGCCCGCCGCATTGCAGTCACATCATCAGAATTGTTCCGTAGGGCCCAGCCATAATAATCTGTCAACTTGTCGATGAGGACCTTTGTCAGCCTGCCCTTCCCTCCCAAAGCCTTGTCACTTTTCTGCACAAGGTTGCGAAGTGCAGTCCCCATCCTCTTCTGAACGTGGTTCAGGCATTCCTCTTTTGAAATGGGGACCAGTCCATAAACACTTTCTTGTACAAGGGCAGAGAAGGTGGCACTATCTCCATCAGACACGAGCGTTGTGTAACGGAGGTTGTGCTTCGACAGTGAGCGTGAAAAGAGGATGATAGCTGCCTCAACCTCCATTCTCCCTGATTTAGAGTCGGTGTTTTTCTGGCACACATGATTCTCCAGCCAGCATGCATAGTCTGCGTCTCCAGGCTTTGGCCCTACTTGGCAACCAAGGCACTGATTAGACAGAACAATGGCGTCTAAGATAAGGCCCGTATGGTATTCGATAATTGCCCCGACTCCAATATGAGATGTGTGCCCACGCTTGTGCCATGTTCCATCATAACAAACTGTTATATCCCTGGTGAAATATTGATCCATATCTTTGTAAGTGGCTTTTACAGCAGAAGCAGATTCTGCATAGAAATTTTCTATGCATTGTGTCTGCGGTTCCCTGAATTTCTTCAGGTGCTTCTGAAAGGTCTTGTGATGGAGGCCACGATGGGACACGTTCATCGCTGCCCAAAAGTCGTTGAGAGCTGTTTGTCCCTTGCCTATTTGTTTTGTTGCCATAATGGCTCTTACATTCACATCAAAGGCCTTTGTGTCATCCTGACGAGATGAACTCCATGAACTTGAAACTACTCCACAATGGAATACTAGCTCAAGCTTTGCAGCAAGTCCAAGTTGGGTGCCTCCTCGTACCTTCATTCCAATCGCGGTGCACCGGTGGCACGGGGTCCGAGATAGCAGGTCGTCTAGGGCATCCATTTGCACAAGGAAAAATTTTTCGCCTTCACTTGTAGCGGTGGCAGCTTCATGATCGCGCTCCATTACCTAAAATTTCCGCTCCGTCGCTGGCATAGCGCCAAGTTCTCTTTGCATAGCAGCGCGTTGTTGATCTGCCGCCTCTTTCTCCTCGCACGTCAGAAAACTTGTTCGCAAATGCACAGTTGACGACACGATCACACTCGAGGCCGATGAAAGAGAAGATGCGGAAGCCACTGTCGATGAGCACGAGACACCAGGCGCACTTGTAACGACAAATCCTTGCACCGGCGGAGCAGGAGTCCCGTTGCTAGGCACGTCGATGCGACCACTCTCTTGCGTAGATGAAGCAGAAGCTGCCCCACAGGTACCGTCGGCGCGATCACCGTCGGTGCACGTGCGAGCGGAGAGCCTCGCCGCGCGGACAAGCTTCATAGCTCGCTTCCTTGCACCGAACGATTGTAGCGTCTTCTTTTTCGTTGGGCGCATCGTGAGCGAACACAACAACGGTCTCGTATAGACGGTTGAAAATCGTCTCGTAAAGACGGTTGAAAATCGTTTCGAAGACAGTTGAACGTGGAGAGTATGCGAACGGCTGCAACGATACACGGAAGCGAGCGGAACACAAAGACGCCGAACGAAGGAGCAGCAGACGAGCGGCCGCATCGGCCGCATTATGCGCAAGAGCGCTACGTCATCGCGCGCAGCAGCCAATGGCAGTCGCGGGCTCCCCTGCGTCCTTGGGGAGCGCGCGCTTCGCCCAATCCCAGCTGCGCGCCTCAGCCGCGGGAAACTTGAAAGCTCTCGCGAGCCCTCCAATCATGAGCGGCTTGCTCCTCTTCTGCGCTGCCGCCGGCGACGCAGGTGGCGGGGAAAGAAAGAGCAAGAATTCACAAACAAAACAACACCAAAATGGCGGCGCTCCGTCGAGCGGTCGAGAAACTGCGATCACGCCAAGTTGGGGTATTTTGAGCGCTCGCGCGCCGCTCGAGGGCCGCCGCGGCATGTTCTAAACTTTATTTCAAATGGTTTCGCGACGAATTAGACGTTGATATTTACAGAAAAGGTAGTTTATGACACATACTGCCCGAATATGTGGTTTGCCAAAAATCGACTTTTTCGCGATTTTTCAGTTTTCAAAGGCCACGTCCCCTCTTAAGCTTGAAAATATTGTGCTGTCTTTGGGCATTGTTGAGTTTATTCATGCGTATTTAAAAAACACAAGTCAATTTGTTGAGATCAGGGGTTGTTCTTTTTCCATTGATGTTTCTTCCAGTATGCCACAAGGTAGAGTGTTAGGCCCCCTATTATTACTAATTTTAACACGGTAGCATTAAAAAGCCTGTTTTGCAGAAAATCTGGCATTGGCGTCGGTGTCATTGATTGCGATCATCATCGTCACATGACCAAACAATCAAGAAAGATGCAAATAAAATAAGTAATGAGAATTCTGGGTACGGGTGGTGATCAAACCCGCGTCGTTTGGGTGGCAAGCGGGTGTTCTACCACACAGCCATGCCTCTGCTTGTGAATATACCATGAAAATAACTTCTTCTGCTTGGAAATGCAGTGCAAGTGACTTTCATGCTTTGCAAAAACATGCATCCAGTATAGATACTTCACAATACAACATGAAATATTGCCATAATGATGAGTTGTACAAGCATACATTGTCATCGGGCGTCAAAAGACGGGATTATCATAATAACTTCTTAGTTCAAAAACCAGTAACCCACTACAAAAGGCACATACAGGACCACAGAGTATAGAACCTGTTCAGTTGCCAATTTCTCCGCTTGGCCATACACTAAAAGTGGGACAAAACTTACTTCTAGTCCAGGTGGCACTACTGCAGCAACAGGCTCTTCGTAGCAAACGACAAAGTGTGAGCGAACAGCATGCATGGAGCTGCTATCCACGCAAATATTGAATTACTTGACAACACAAAGACGTGAATGTCTAGTTTTACTTTTCAGGTGACTGTGAAGGTTTAACACATTAGCAGGAATGTCTGAAAGCACGTTACGTAGTGTTCTACTTGCACGAACTATAGCAGGTATTCAGTGATCGGCGGATGCAGCGGCTAACAAGTTCAGTGCGGCAGGCATGAGTATTGTTCAATGGCTTAGCAACTAACTATGACAACAATTTTTGTCAGCTAATGAGGTAGAAAGACTCCAAAGGTTTTGTGAAAAAATGTAACGGCAGAATTTCGTTGGAGTTGCATGAGTAATGCAGTGGGATCTGCTCACATTGTTCACATTACCCACGACTGTTTGAAATAAATTCTGAAAAAAAAAAGAGCAAATAGAAACATCGCTTAACATCGTCAGGCGGTACGGCATATTTGCAGAAACACCCTCACAAATGCATGACTACGTTGCATGTATTGTCATGCACTTTGATAGCGATCAAGCCTAGTCGGGACTGAATTTTTTTGCTGGCTTATACTTTGGTTTAGTACTTCACAATAGCCGATTCTTTTACAGCTTTCGAGGACACACTCAGTGCCTCAACATGAGCGAACAGTTCCGTCAGGTGTGAAAGCGCTTTGGTAGTGTCAGATTTAGATGTCCATGCAACATATCCATTCGGTCATGGGTTTAATCCCGGCCGTGGCGGTAGCATTTCATAAGTGTACTGCGCGAAAAACAGATGGAAACAGGATAGTTGAGAACCAGGACAGACAAGTGCAGACTATCAACCGAAGCTTTATTGCAAGACCTAGGCAATATATGCAGGAAAAAATAAAATGCAAGGGAGGGCAAAGGGGGAGGAGGCCCCTCGTGCCTTTTTCTCCTCTCCTTTGCCCTCCCTTGCTTTTCATTCCTTCCTGCCTACATGGCCTAGGACATATCTATTCGATCATTGCGAATGATTGCACTGATTTTAAAAAATATGTTGTATAAATGGCCACATGCTATTTCAGCAATCTCTAAGAAGTATAGATGAGTGATGCCAAAGCGGGGACATGCACTTATTCGTGACAAAACAGTTTTTTTGAGAATAACAATAAAGCGAGCTCCCAGCCTTTATACTTATTCTCTCCACAACAACCCATTAAAAGATGTAGAAAGATACAAATACCTAGGCCCCACCTTGACAAAGGTGCCTGGTACATGGTCCAACCCCATTACAAACATATTCACGGCTGCACTTAAAAAAATGGTTAAGAGGAAACTTAAATCATCCACATAAAAGACCAGGTTACTGGCATACAATGCCTGCATTAAATCAAAACAGGAGTATATCTCGGTTGTTTGGAATCCTCAATAATATTGCCTTGACTGAGAAAGTTGAACGGAAGGCTGTCAGATTTATACTTGGCAAGTATAAAAGAGACAATTGGCTAACACAACTTATGCAAATTAACGGCCTGCAAACAGTGGAATCTCGTAGGGAATTAATCGGCTAACGATCCTACACAAAATTTTCTTTCGTGAAGTTACAAGTCTGCCCAACTGTGTAAAACCACTATCTCAGAAAAACAAGACAAAACCACAAATTTTCATTGGCACCTGTTTTTGCTCATACCACGGGTGTCAAAAATAGTAGGGTATTTTTTCCACAGGACCACTACTGACTGGAACTAAATGCCAATAAGCGCTTTTCAGTCCAAAGATATTGAAAAACAACCTGAACCTTTTTTTCCTTAGTTTAGTTCTGGATAATGTATATACAGTGGAACCCTGATTATACCAGTTTCACGGAGACCACGCAAAACTGTCGTATAGCCCGGGTGTCATATAATAGAAAAACTAAAATAATAGGCAGAGGCATTCATTATCATCTTCATCAGCCTGACTGGAGAACAAAGGCCTCTCCTGTGATCCGCCAATCAACCCGGCCTTGCGCTTTTTGTTACCACGTTATACATGTAAACTTTTTAATCTCATCGGCCACCCAGCTTTTGTCATCACTTCATTCGTTTGCCTTCTCTGGGAATCCAGTCA
Source organism: Rhipicephalus annulatus (assembly GCA_013436015.1). Taxonomy (NCBI): domain Eukaryota; kingdom Metazoa; phylum Arthropoda; class Arachnida; order Ixodida; family Ixodidae; genus Rhipicephalus; species Rhipicephalus annulatus. The sequence goes on along the minus strand of WOVY01002894.1, from coordinate 99,054 downwards.
GTTACCCTCAATGACCAGCTGTTACTTAACCTATGTGCTGTGTGCCCGGCCCATGCCATTTCTTCTTGATTTCAAACATAATATCCTTAACCCCAGTTAGTTCCCTGACCCACTCTGCTCTCTTCTTGTCTCTTAAAGTTACAGATATTATTTTCCTTTCCATTACATGCAGCTTCGTCCTCAATTTCAGCTGAAACCTCTTTGTAAGCCTGCAGGTTTCTGCTCCGTAGGTATGCACTGGCAAGATACAGCTGTTATATACCTTCTTCTTGAGGGTTAGTGGCAGATTACCATTCATGTTTTGAGTATACTTTCCGAATGCGATCTACCCCATCTTTATTCTTCTAGTTATTTCACTCTCATGGTTCGGCTCCGCGGCTACTACCTGTCCTAAGTAGACAAATTCCTTTACAACTCCCAGCGTCTCTCCACCTATCACAAAGTGCTTTTTTTTTGCTGAGACTGTCGCACATGGCTTTAGTTCTGTGCATATTAATTTAAAGACCTACTTTTCTGCTTTCCATGTCCAGTTCTGTAATCACGAGCTGTAATTCGTCCCCTAAGTTACTCATCAAGGCAATGTCATCAGCAAATCCCAGGTTACTAAAATACTCTCCATTAACCTTTATCCCTAACTCTTCCCAAATTAAGTTCCCCAAAAATTCTTCTAAACACGTGGTGAATAGCATTAAAAAGATCGTGTCTGCTCGCGTACTGTGTACTGTCTGTTCTCTACGAGATCGTGTACTGTCTGTTCTCTACAAACTATATACAAAAATAATAGCTGATAGAATTAAGGCAACATTAGAGTTCAATCAACCATAGGACCAAGCAGGATTTCGTACAGGCTACTCCACAATAAACCATATTCATACTATGAATCAGGTAATAGAGGCACTCAGCCTTGCCAAAAAAGCAGGTTCAGAATAAGGCCATGGCACAAGCTTGTGTAGATTATGTTATTCTTGCTAGTGACACCTAATGGTAGCATTACTTAGTTAGAGAAGGTGAATCGTTATTCTCAACTTAAAAAAAATCAAATCCAACGCGCATACTTCTACCGATGAACAAAGTCCAATAATCCCCTGTGCATGAAAACGTGACTGAAACCATGTTGCCAACAGCCTCCCTTTAGAATAATCAGACACAGTGTCATCACTACTATATAATGACGACAGACCAAGAGTTCTCCTCGAATGCTTTCGTGCGCGACTGATCTGTGCGCATTGTGATTGGTTGGCTTGTTGATGTCCCGCTGTTATTATGAACATTGACTTCCAGTAAAAGTAATTTTGCACAATGAGAACAGCTGTGTTGCGCCCTTGTGTGCAGGCAAGCCTGTGGCTGCCAGTGCCACAAAAGCAGAGATCAGCTGTATGTTGACCAGGAAAAGTTTCGACGGACTAAAAACATTAAAATATCAGCTTTTCAGCCGGCTGAAGCTACTCTGTGTGGGTAGAGCTGGACTAGGTAACGACCCTGGATACATAGACATGCGAACGAGGCATATGTAGAAGCACATGAACTTCCAAGAGAATATATTTGCAATTGTAAGATTACATCCTGTTTCTCCAATTTTCGAATTGTCAACCTACCGGAACAAAAGGTCATATCTTGCCCTCGTGAATATTTGGATGATGTTTGATTTGATTAAAAGTGTTTTTTGTTTCTGACGGAATTTGAATGTCATGTCATCGTAAGATACAAGGTTGGCATAAAACTGCTTTGTATAACCAAGGCTTTTAATACATTACTTCTATCAGAATTTTGCCAGGGCCAAACTAAGTCATCGTAAAATGTGGCTAATCACGAAACGGGGGGACGTTTGATCAAATTTCCACTGTATATGGCGTGAGCTGGCAGCACCTGAGTGAACTATTTGAAGACTTTTGCTGCATATGAGTTTTTTTTTTTTTTTCACTGTTTGTGTGCCATAACACAGCTATTCGAGTGTTCTGTAAGTTATCCGAATAAGTGCTATGACATTGTACACTTTTCTATTTTTCGTTGCCCCTCCTACTTGGGCCTAAATATAGGCCTGCAGTGTCTGTAAATAAATAATAAAATAAAATAGATCAACTTGCACAAACCAACCACAGAGCTGGCATAAAGAGCTGTCAGCTGCCAGCTCTAATAAGAACACATGCTGCATGGCACCAACAGGCCGAAAAAAAGTGTTCCGCAGTAGCCGTCCTGGCAGCGTCAACATTCCCATGTTTAAAATGCACATATGCATACCCCATAAAGTGGACGAGGGGATGACCGCGCTGTAGCTCAGTTGGTAGAGCATCGGACACGTTATTCAAAGGTCACAAGTTCAGTTGCTGTCAGCAGCAAGGTGTCGTTTAGTGTACCTTGCTTTGTTCACACTTACACAACAATTATACTTCTAATACCATTTCCTATACTTTACTTGTCTGTTAGTTCTCATTATTATTGTGCCTAGCAAAGAAAAAATGAGCCCCCCTTAAATAATTTCCCCTCCTGTCCTCCATACCAGATATGAGGTACTTCTCAGAAAGGACGACTCGGGTGACGGGGCTGCGGTGAACAGTGAAGGTTTGGAACAGCTGCGGACCGTGTCCCACCGTCTCCGGGTGCTGCACAATCACCCGCACTGTGCCAGCACTCGTGCCGTATGCTATCTCTATCCAGTTGCCGCACAGACCTGGGAGAAGAAGCAAAGACGTTGCACACCACTACCCCAAACAAAATGAGCCCCTCATATTTGCAGTGATGCTACTGGCTTAGGTTAATTTGGAGTGGCAAAAGTGGCTTTTGGAACAGATATTGCTAGAATCAAATTTAAGACACATACTGTGTTTAGAAAGAAATCCGTATCAAGTCATCGTTCCGATAAGCGGACTTGGCTTCCTCAGAACAGAACTTTTGTGTTCTGGCTTTGAGATAGACAAGTTTGCTTGTCAAAATTTTAGCCCAACACAATCACTTTTTACAAATTTTTTTCTCATCGCAAGCTTCCATCTACTGCTTCCTGCCATTTTCTGAATAGTGTGTTTATGGCACATGAATGATAAAATCACTATGTGCTGCACACTATTCAACTATAATAGAGTAAAAAAAAAGGAAAATTATGTCACACATAGATAACCTGATCATATTTAGTAAAAAAGCCAACGAGTTAATTTAAAACCGTAACACTTTGTAACCATAACACTGAAAACCATAGCACGTGACTGAAGATCAGTTGACTGCACTGCCGATTTTTTATACGCCACATTTTTTAGACATGCTTGCAAATTCAAGAGGATTTCTTATTAGCATCACGAGCCTTATCAATATCTATGTATAAATACATCTGAAATTTTCGACGCTGAAACTCTTCAGCGTCCAATTATTTCGGCTGTTAGCCTACATTCTAGGTATGCAGCATTACTTAAAAGTCCATACCTCTGTTACTTTTATGACCTCGTCAGCTTAAACGAGTGCTTTTAAGAGTCATTTGGCGTCACAAAAATTCCGCTTTGCCGCAATGCATAAATGCTATGGGGTGATGTCTAACGGATAAGCACCGAAAATGCTCGGAAGCGTGATGGCGGCAATGCGGCAAACATGTCAGTATATGATAAGAATCTTCAGCTAACTGCATGTGGCGCTGTTGTTGGCGTACAGCCCGGTTTTAATCACTCACGCACACTGCCGTCCACACTGCCTTTCTGTGCAAATCAGCTAAATGCGCAGCACAGATGTGCTGCCTTCAAGAACGAAAGCAGCTCGCCATCACCGCGTTCATGTGCGATCAGAAACGGAGTGGGCATCAAGAACACATTTTCATAACAAACATGTACATACGAAAAGGCCCAGGTAGAAACAGTGTCAGCTGCGTTCGCAATGCGCTCCACACAACTAGGAACAACTGGTCTCGTGTGGCAAATGGCATACGAGATGTCACCCGAGATTTTCGTACAGTGGCACATCTTCTAAGAGCACACACGCATCGCGGAGATTCGAACAAGTATTGCTCTATTTTGCTTCACCCTTATGTTCTGAGTCATCGTTTCCACACGTTCCATGCAATGAATCCACAACCTATTCCGCGCTTTGCTGGCATCGATGGTGCTTATCATGCGACGCAAATTTGCAAATGAACATTAGCAGGTCCTGAATGTATTTACAGCAGCCTTGGTGTGCACCGAAGTGCCTGATAAGTGTTCTCTAGGAGGCTTTGAAGCTATTTTAGATGGGGCCGTGGCGATTTCATTACTTGAGCGGAATAATAAAAACTCATGAATCTTTTTTGTGACAACTTTGTGGTGCCTAGAAAGCCCGAAAAATCGGGCATTAACTGCGTCCTAACAGTGAAATATGGCCCAGTTTGGCTAGGCTTGGCTCTGGTTGGATCTTACGCAGGTGCACCAAGATACCGCTTTGAACGAGAAAACTTCAACAAGTTTCGTTTCTAAAAGTCGGAGCACGCCCTTTGGTGCAGGTTGGGCGCAGACTCGCCAAGTATTGAGGAAATGTAGCAGCGTGCAGCCATGGCGATTTGGCGCAGTTTGGCGCAGTGGTAGTATCACTGCATTTGCTTGCCAACACTACAAGTCGAGAGTTACGAAATGCATTTACTTGTATAGGCATTTGCCGGTGCTCTGAAAATATTTTCTTCCTTCGAGGTTTCGTTATTGTGGGTCCTGACTGCATCTCTATGTTTAAAAATTTTAGATTCTAGTCAAAGCAAATTGAGACCCTGAAATATACCTTGAAATATTCACACCAGCCTAGTAGTAAGACCCTCCAGTCCCCATAAACTTAAGCGAAGCGAGTGTTTTAACGAGAACAAAGAATGAAAATAAGTGCTTTTGGAGACTTTCAACAAGTGCCCCCTCTTTCCGAAAAAAGTTCCTTCCTACTCACCTGAGTGCAAGTATAACAAGACCAGAAAGCAGAAAAAAAGGTTTTCTTTATTCGTGACCCCTTATGCAACACTTGATAAGATGAATGCACTAACTTGTCTTTGGGGTAAGGTAGACACTGATAGCTGTGATTGGGTCAGCTGACGGGTCCCGGTAGAGCTCGGTCACCAGCAGGTCGTTGTCCTTCATACGTAGCGGAAACTTCTGCATATCTGAGAGAAGGAAAGCACTTGCTTGCTGGCTGGCAACAAATGCACAGGTTGCTGCAACTGCTCTGTCGAATTTGCGATCAAAAAAGGTATTTCATCTACATATTTTAGAGTGACTATACAGTGAGAGAATATTATTTATCAGAACAGACACACTGCTTATTCATGGATAATAAAAATAATGATAGCAAAGCGACCCATAAAGACCTACTCCATGTTTGTAAACAGCGGTAGATGCTGTCGATATATGTAGGTTTTATGTAGCCATGTCGCAGCATGCTGGCTCCACCCAGCTGTCCCAGCTCAAGGCTCTCATGATCACATGACAAGTGTCGAAGCAAGTGCGGAGCTGCCTTCAAGCACCACGCATCGGGACGCCTCCCGCATGTTTACAAGCCACGGCCGTGTCAGAAGTTGCAATAGTCATAAGAGGGACTCTGAAATGAACTAATGAGCCATGTTGATGTGTAGCTATAGCTTTTATAACTACACCAAAATGTGATGTATCTTAATGGCAGGAATGTGGCTCATTTGTGAAATCTCATCGCCACTGTGGTAGTCTACGTCACCCGTGTACTTTTTAATTTGTTAACTAATGCAAGAATGACCAACCCAATTTAGCGATAGGCTCTAGAGTACAATACACAAACACACGGTGTAAAATTACATTTTTATGAATTCTTACGGTAAATCCTCGCATATAAATGCGCTAAAGATGTGATTCATTAAATGACAAGGCCGATCTCAGTGAGACTTTCATTCATCATACGCTTGCAATAATGTTTCAACTACATGCCATGAACAGTGCAGTTACATACCTGACAGGTCCACGGCTAAATTCGTATGCTCAAACTAAGAACACAAAACGTGTGCACATCGCAAACAGACTCAGCAAGCTTCCCGAGTGCCGTTTTCTGTGAATTCTCACAGCCATAAAAATCTCGTGAAGCGCACAGCAGCCAGAACAGCCCAGCCCAGTACACTTGTGTCCAGTGTGTCATTGTAGCCGCATATCAGGAAAAGCATTGTTGAAATCATCTTTTTGTTCGCTGCTCATGTAGAAAACAACACATGCTTGATGACCAAGTGACGCCTTTAGTACCCGCAAGTATATAACAAAATCCTTTTAATGGATCTAAGACTTCGGCAGTTCATATCAATAAAGGCAACCACGGATAATCCTTTACACATGACAATGCTATCCACAACATTCACATGCTTTGAGGTACGTGTGCTCGCCTATGCCGCCTCTCAAGGCTTACTCCAAAAAAATGTGTTGCAGCACATTACAATTACAAATGCTTGACAAAGTTAACCACTTTTGCAGGGTAAGCTGCTCCAAAACATAACCGATGAATCAGCATCATAGTCAAATTCTCGTGTTTTACAGCTGCGGCTAATTTTCTTGCGACAGCCTTTGTGAACAGAAAACTGAAAAAAAAAAAAGACCTGGTCCCTCTTGAGCCTTTCCTCACAAATAGCCGTAATAGCACATCAGTGCATCGTATTTTCTTCTTTGCACGATGACAAAGAGCAAACACCAGCGAAAACACAGCAGCAACGGTAGTAGGCATCATGGTTTTTGCCCACCACACGTAACTAAACGCCGATGACAGCGCCACCGCATTTTCGTGACGTATGTATGATAAAATGTGTCTATAATGACTATTGCTTCTATAATTTCTATAGCAATGAAAATGCATCTATAATCGCTATATAATTGCTATTGCAATGAAAGAAAATGAGGTGAACAGGAAACGCATGTTAACACGAAAAAACCTAAAGACATTTACAATCATGGTGGCTTGGTGTCCTGAGGCCCCCGCATTCGGAGAGCTCTGTGTCAGACAGTGTAACCGATGGTTTCCTTATTCACCCGCTTATGTCCTCACTGGCCGTCGAGGAAAGACGTGAGGAGAAAAGATGCAGCCTACAAGCAGAAACAGGCCGCTGACTTTAACAGGCATCACAGAGCTCAAGATCTGTCATCGCTCCGAACAGGCCAGTGTGTCTGGGTACGACCTGATCAGGTCAAAGCTACAGTGCTTAGCCCAGCACGCCGACCACGAAGTTATGTCGTGGAAACGGAGCAGGGTGGCGTCCTACAGCAACCGGCGTCACCTAGTGCCTTTTGTACCACCTGCGCCAAGGGTGGAACCACCGCCGTCCGAGGAGCAGGAGCCACAGCGAACACTGCCCCCTCTGGAACCCCAGCGAACTACTACAGTGCAACCACCCGATTCCCTTGGACTGCCCCCTGCAGACAGTGACCGCAGTGATGGTGTGACACGAACACGTAGTGGCCGCCGTGTTGTGCCTCCGAACCGCCTGAACTTGTGATGTGCAGTGTCTGGCGTCCTCCGTCTTCCGTCTGGTCTTCAAGGGGGGAGATGTAGAGGTCGCCACCCTTCAGTCATTTAGTTCGGCTGCCACTAGCATGTGGCGTTCCTGAGATTGTATATATTCTGCCCCGAATAAAGTGGGAGGGCCCTTTTTCGTTAGCTGAGCAGCTGTCGTGCGTATCGTCTCTCTCCGCTCGTGCTCCGGCACGCTCGCGCGGGACCGGACACAAGACATGGTGTCAGAAGTGGGGTGCGTAACGCCCCATCATCCCGAACTCGCCCGTACCGCACGACGATAGCCCTCGACGGAGTGGCGCCGAAAAAGCTCAGCCTCAACCTCCAGCCGCCCGCACCGTTCGACTTTGTGAACCCGGGAACCTGGCCAGCATGGCTCAGCCGCTACGAGGACTACGCCGTCGTTTCCGGCCTGACTTAAGCATCCGGCGACATGCAGGTACGCTCGTTGTTGTACTGCATGGGGCCGGAGGCTCGCCCTCTTCTTGAGACGTTCTCGCTGGACACCGCATCACTCGCCTCATTTCAAGCGGTTGCCGCCAGCTTCACCGACCACTTCGTGTATCCGGCGAACGAACTGTACGAGTCGTCGCATTTTCACCGGCGTGATCAGTTACCCGACGAGAGCGTTGATGCCTACTACGCCGAACTGTGTAGAATGGTGAAGCGGTGCAACTATCCGTCAGCTGAGGTGGAGCAAAGGCTTGTACGCGATAGATTTGTCGTCGGCCTCCGCGACTCGCGCCTTTCGGACCAGCTTTGCCGGAACGCGAAGTTGACGCTCAAAGAGGCATGGATGCAGGCCCGTCAATCAGAAGACACCGACAAAGAAAAAACGTTGCCTCAAAACTGCGCAGAGCACTCCCGCGAGCTACACCTCGACGCCGTACGAGATAAGAAGTTCGCTTCTCGCCGCCGCAACTACGATAAGCGGCCTTCGCCCCTGCGGAAAGCAGAGCGCTCCTGCCAGCCGTCAACATGTGAATTCTGCGGCCGCGCGCCACATCCACGTTCTAACTGCCCTGCTCGAAACTCCGTCTGCAACTCCTGCAAAAAGAAAGGACACTTTGCGGAAGTGTGCCGCGCGCGGCAGGCAAAACAGAAGCTCGGCTCCATTCAGCTACACGCTGTCGGGACGCTCGCCGCGGCAAAGTTTGTCGACATCACCGTTGACAACTACACAGCGCAGTTCAAGGTCGATTCCGGAGCCGATGTGTCCGCCGTTCCGAGCGACTTCCCTGCATTGCCGGCGAAGTTCGACCCCGTCAACAGCCTGCTCACTGGACCTGGCGGTCAGCCGCTGCGCGTGCTGGGTTCGTACATGGCGAGACTTCGGTGGCACGGGAAAATGAGCTCTCAGCGCTTGTACGTGATCCAGTCTCTCACCGTACCTCTTCTTGGACTGCCGGCGCTTCAAGCTCTGGAAGTTGTAAAGTTTCTCGACGAACTTCAGACTCCGAAAGCAACATTGCGTGCTGAGCTCTTCCAGGGATTGGGCACCCTCAAGGACGAGTACACTATCCTTCTGAGACCTGGCGCCGTACCCTTCTCCCTAAGTGTGCCTCGCAGGATTCCCATCCCGCTACGCGGGGTCGTCCGTCACGAGCTTGACAAACTGGAGGAAGGAGGCGTAATTGGCAGGGTCGACAACCCAACCCTGTGGTGCTCTGGTTTCGTTGTAGTACGGAAAGCCGATGGTTCCTACCGGCTGTGCGTTGACTTGACTCAGCTGAACAAGGTTGTCCTTCGGGAACACCACATCCTACCAACGGTAGAGCAAGTCCTTGGCCTCCTTGGCGACGCAACAGTTTTTCTCCAAGCTGGATGCAACAGCCAGTTTTCATCAGGTTAAACTATCTGCAGACTCCCAAGAGCTCACAACGTTCATCACCCCATTTGGCCGATACTGCTTCTGCCGGCTCCCCTTGGCATCACATCCGCGCCGGAGTACTTCCAAAAACAGATGGCCAGGATCCTGGAGGGCCAGGAAGGAGTCGCCAATATGATAGACGACATTCTGGTCTTTGGGCGCACCCGCGAGGAGCACGATGCCAGACTGAGCCAGGTGCTGTCTCGCCTTGCAAAAGCAGGCATCACGTTGAACCAAGACAAGTGTCGTTTTGATGTCTCCGAAGTCTCCTTCCTAAAAGTCATCGTTTCAGCACAAGGCATCAGGCCAAGTCCAGACAAGGTCGAAGCAATCAAAGCCATGGAGGCTCCAACCGACATCGCAGGTGTCCGGCGACTGCTCGGAATGGTGAACCATCTTGCCCGGTTTTTGCCTTGCATCTCAGAGGTCACAGCTCCCATCAGAGCACTTCTAAACAAGTCTGCGACTTGGGTGTGGCAGCATAAACAAAATGCTGCATTCGAGAAAATCAAGGAACTCCTGACATCAGACCGTTGCATGGCCAAGTACCATCCATCATACGCCACCACAGTTTCGGCTGACGCAAGCTCATTCGGACTGGGCGCAGTCTTGCTGCAGACACAGCTCTCTGGAGAGCGCCGCCCAGTTGCGTTTACTTCGAGATCAATGACCGAGACAGAGCAGCGTTACAGCCAGACAGAAAAGGAAGCGTTGGCAACAACATGGGCTATCCAACGGTTTGACGAATTCGTCTGCGGCATCACCTTCGATGTTGAGACAGATCACCTACCACTCGTTTCTCTCTTCGGCAAGATGGAGCTGGACATGCTGCCGCCTCGCATACAGAGGCTCAGGTTAAAGACCATGCGATACCAGTTCCGAATGCTCCACGTGCCAGGAAAGCTGTTAGCTACGGCAGATACCTTGTCACGCATCACCCAAAAGGCGTCTCTCCCCCTGGACACCGTGGAATTGTTTGCAGCTCAAGTGGTCAGCGGCATGTCAGAAGCCTTGCCACTAAGCCCAGAGGACGTGCAACAAGCACAAGAGTCCGATGGCGAATGCAGAGCCCCCACCTCCTTCTGCCAGAATGGTTGGCCACATAAGTCCAAACTGCCACTGCACCTCTCCCAGTATGCCTCAGCAGCAGATGAGCTCTCTGTCTGCGACGGTGTTCTACTGAAAGGCGCCAGGATGGTCATCCCGCATTCTCTTTGGCCGGCTGTTTTGACGCTGTTGCACGAAGGACACCAAGGCATCAACAGGACGAAAGCTCTCGCTCGGGAGTCCATTTGGTGGCCTGGCATTTCGGCAGACATTACCTCTCTGGTAACTAACTGCGAGCAATGTGCTTCCACTCGGGTGAACCTTGCAGAGCCCCTGGTCTCCACGGTCCTACCTGGACGTCCCTGGGAACTTGTCGGCATGGACCTGTTCCACCTCCGCAGCCAGACATTCATCTTGATGGTGGACTACCACTCCAGGTACCCTGAAGTTGTAACCTTGCGGAGCACAACTGCTCAGGCAGTCATCGACGTTCTCAAAAGCATCTTTGCCCGGCATGGGATTCCGCGAGAAGTCAGATCAGACAACGGTCCACCGTTCTCTTCACGCGAGTTTGCAGCATTGGCGGCATCTTACGGCTTTGACCACGTCACCAGCAGCCCGCACTATGCGCAATCGAACGGAGAGGCGGAGAGAATGGTCAGGACCATCAAGGAGTTGTTTCGCAAAGCAACAGACCCTCATCTGGCCTTGCTCAGCTACCGGGACACCCCCGGAGTCGATGGCTTCAGCCCGGCCCAGCTCTTGATGGGACGACAACTCCGAACCAAAGTGCCGAAACAGGACTCCCAGTTATGTCCTCACTGGCCGTCGAGGAAAGACGTGAGGAGAAAAGATGCAGCCTACAAGCAGAAACAGGCCGCTGACTTTAACAGGCATCACAGAGCTCAAGATCTGTCATCGCTCCGAACAGGCCAGTGTGTCTGGGTACGATCTGATCAGGTCAAAGCTACAGTGCTTAGCCCAGCACGCCGACCACGAAGATATGTCGTGGAAACGGAGCAAGGTGGCGTCCTACAGCGCAACTGGCATCACCTAGTGCCTTTTGTACCTCCTGCGCCAAGGGTGGAACCACCGCCGTCCGAGGAGCAGGAGCCACAGCGAACACTGCCCCCTCTGGAACCCCAGCGAACTACTACAGTGCAACCACCCGATTCCCTTGGACTGCCCCCTGCAGACAGTGACCGCAGTGATGGTGTGACACGAACACGTAGTGGCCGCCGTGTTGTGCCTCCGAACCGCCTGAACTTGTGATGTGCAGTGTCTGGCGTCCTCCGTCTTCCGTCTGGTCTTCAAGGGGGGAGATGTAGAGGTCGCCACCCTTCAGTCATTTAGTTCGGCTGCCACTAGCATGTGGCGTTCCTGAGATTGTATATATTCTGCCCCAAATAAAGTGGGAGGGCCCTTTTTCGTTAGCTGAGCAGCTGTCGTGCGTATCGTCTCTCTCCGCTCGTGCTCCGGCACGCTCGCGCGGGACAGGACACAAGACACTACTCACAACGCGCATGCTGGCAGATGGATTCCGTACTAGCCACAGCCGAAAGCCAAGCCGAGCCGCGCCAGTTCCGGTGCGCGCCGTGCGCTCTCTCTGCTCGCGTCGTCGGGCTTGCAGATCTCACTGTGGTGACGTAGTTGGTGTGGAGAGGGGGACATGCGCGGGCCTTCTCCTTGTTCTAGGTGGTGTTGGCTCAACACACTCAGGCCATGGCTTGGCTACTGCCCGCTGTGAACTGATAACACTTTGTGGTGTCAAAAGCAGTTGAATATTGACGCCGTGCTTGGCCAACATCTCTACCATGTCTATCGAGGAGGCTCGAAATGGTTTTACTGTCAAGTTTCACGTGCCTGAACTGTTCGACTTCGGCAACACCAGGAGCTGGGCAACGTGAACCAGTTGCCTTGAGAGCTACCCTGCAGTCAATCTTGGGACTCAAGATTACATTGGAAGAACCACGGGTGCACTCGCTACCATATTGTATGGGACCCAATGCTCATCTACTCGACTCTACCTCACTTGATGGTATGTCCGTGACCTCGTACAAGACTACGGCTTTACTGCGCACATCGTGCATTCTAATAATTACCTGTTTCACAGCCACGAACAGCAACAAAACGAGACTATGTTGAATTATGCAGCTTCATGAAAAGTTGCACCTATCCTTCCACAGAAGTCCAAGAGAGACTAGTTTTGCGACAGATTTGCTCTCGGCTTGTACAATTTGCGTCTTTCGGACAAGCTTTGCCGAAGCACTAAGCTCCTTCTCCAAGAGGCTTGGACGCAAGCACACCAGGCGGAAGACGCAGAAAAAGAAAAGCAGCAGTTAACAACTGACATCTGCAAAGCCCGAGCGCTTTACGGATAGACGCCATGAAAATGCAAAAGTCTGCTCACCATCACCAGAACGTGAAGTCTTCTTTTGATAATCACGATTGCGAAGTCTCGTATCAGAGAAGGACGCCACGCTCTTGGTGTGAACGTACACAGGAGACGTGATCGGATCGAACCAAAACAACAAACATCCATTTAACTGCTTTTAGATCGACGATATGGTCAGCCAAAATATTATACATTGATTGTGATCAATGCGCTATAACATTGTTACACAATATTCCACAACACTCAATAACATAACAAACACAAGGTGGCGAACGCTTGACTCACCACGAGGGCCCGCGATTGACAACCTCCTGTGCTGCCCTCACGGGCCCACCGCCAAAGACAACCGTTCGTGCCAACCACCATGCGTCAAAGAGGCCCGCTCCTCTCTCATCTGCTGCCACGCAGGCTTGCCGTTAAGTGTCACCACCGGCGCTACCGTTCTAACCATGATGATGATGGTGGTGGTGGTACACGCTCATGAGCACGGCGCTACCTACTGCTCGATAGCTGTGAACCTGAAATGCAACCTACGCGCGATACATGTGCACTACGAAGCACAAACGACTTTACAGGGAGCGTTAGCACCCCCACATATTTTCAACCTTCAAATCATGTCCGAAAAAAAAAAAAGAGAGAAATCCGCAACGCAAGCTTTAAGAAAAGATGAACACATGTCCCCAAAAAATGTCTGTGCACCACCACACCACCGCCGGTCGACAGTGCTGCACTGTCCAACTGGACGACCTGGCCCCTGTACCGGTCCCGCAACAGCAACGTTGCCGATAGCGCAAGGGACCGTCACTTGCGCAGACACGTTTTCTGGCTGCAACCAGCACTCACGAGGGCGCCGCACAGCAGGCAGTTCCGCAGGCCCCAGGCAGGTCCATCACCCGGTCTTTCGACCGCATTCGTTGCCAACGGCGAAGACGACGTCCAGAAGACAGCCAGCCGCAGGTTGCATCACTCCCGCTGGGTACACTCAAAACACTCAACAGAACAATGCAGTAGGGCATAGGGAAGGGAGCTTCGAACTTTTCGTCCATGTGGTAGGATGGTCAGTACTGCAAGCAAATACATCGGCAGCAGCCGAGATGCCAAGAAAAATAATAAAATCAAGGTCATTTTTCCCAACTCGTGCATCGCAAGATAAAAAGTGAAAAAATCAGAGTGGAACACCTCAACGCCACGATCTACCTATTTGTTCCACGTGCGACAGGCGGCTGGGCAGTGCCTTACGCCCAATGAATCGCTGGACAACAACCAGCATCCTCCCAACACCCAGCCCAGGCGCAGAAGAGACAGCCGCAAGGAGACATCTACTCTGTAAGATGGCCCTACTCGCTCGCTGCACACAGTAGCTTGCCGAGGGATCGACGCCCACAATCCCGGACGGTGTCACGACCCAGCGTCGTGCTGCAAGACAAGACAGCAACGACGCTCGATTCCCTGAGCCCAAAAGAAATAGAGACAATTCCGGACGGTGTCACGACCCAGCGTCGTGCTGCAAGACAAGACAGCAACGACGCTCGATTCCCTGAGCCCAAAAGAAATAGAGAAGCTATTTAACAACTATGCGGCTGCTGTAGTCACTCGATTCGGGCTTGGCCTACAAACGACATGCTCTAAGCTTTGCTCATTCCAGGATGCAGACCGAATGGCTCTTGTCCCAACTGAACAACGTTCTTTAAAAAAAGAACCACAAAAAAAACCACTTGCGAACAGAAAAAAAAAGAAACTAAATGAGCCGATAAGTTCAAACACACCACAACCACTGATTTCCTCACATACTCTCGTCTCTCCCTGAAATTCGCATGTCTTTGTCAATGCGGGGGCCTTTGAGAAAAGCTGTAGCGAGTTTCTATCGTGGTCTCGGTAACTTCCATTTGCAATGTCAATGACAACACTCGACTTGGCGATAAAGTCTCGACCTAGGATTAGAGACATTGACAGCCCAGAAAAATGCACGAAACAATGTAACTTCACGCGTCTTTCCCAGCGGATCACTAACCTAATCGTGCTGCTAGATTGTGCTGTGCCCGTAGCAAGGTGGAAGATGGTGTTGCTTTGTCTCGAACGAATGTTGTTCTCGTGGAGATGGCGCAACACAACGTCGTTAAATAAAGAAGCACTTGCCCCAGTATCCAGTAGTGCTACGAACATTTTTTTTAGGTATCGTTAACTCGATTAGCGGTGGGGGCTGGTCTACGGCATCACCTGCTTGACAGACTGAGGGTGCAAGTGATCCAATCACATCAGTAGAATTCATGATCACCGCGCAGTGTCGAATGTGGTTTACCGGCGGTGCCATCAGTTTCCCGAACCACACGTTTACTCCTGACCTGGTGTGCGGTCGCATTCGCGAGTGATGTGCCTTGGTGCACCACACCGATAGCAAAGATCGCGGAAACTACGCCGGCTCAATCTTAAGTCACCTCGACCAGGTGGTCCTTGCTCCGAGTTGCGCCTCTTGTCAGACCTTGTGTTCGCGTCAACCGCGTTCTTGCTGTGGAATGTCACAAGCGGGAGGGGGGGGGGGGGGTCTACGAAGCACGTAAGCATAGGGGTTCAAAGCGCAGTTTGACAGCTCCCAACCACGTGTGGTATGTGCTCGTCAGCGAACAATGCTGACGCGTTACCCCTAAACGCTTCTGAAGCGCCACCATTCCACGCAGAGCGAGGCTCGACTGCCCTGTGGGCAAAGGTGGGCGATACGTTCGTGCTCCGAGGATGTCTTCCTAGGCATATTCCACCCCACCTCAAACAAAAACTTGTACCGAACCGTGAAAACTGACATCCGATGCTCTAAGAGCTCCACGTCGGGAAACCAGTACGGGGTCCCGAAGTGGAGAAGAGCGCCATGCTCTTGGAGTGAGCAGACACAGTAGACGTGGTCGGACCGAACCAAAACAACAGACATTTATGTAACTGCTTTTAGATCGACAATATCGTCAGCCTAATTATTATACATCCATTGTAATCAATATGCTATAACATCTTTACACAATATTCCACAACACTCAACAACATAACAAACACAAAGCAGCGGACGCTTGACTCACTACGAGGGCCCGCAAGCGACAACCTGCAGTGCCGCCCTCACGGGCCCACCACAAAAGACAACTGTTCGCGCCAACTGCCACATGCCAAGGAGGCTCGTTCCTTTCTCATCTGTTGCCATGCAGGCTTGCCACCAGGTGTCACGGCTGGGGCTATCGTTTATGGGAGTGGCGACCACGAGCGCGCCGACTGTAGGAGAGAGGAAGAGAAGGACAATGATCGGGTATGCACTGGGTGGCACGTGGCAGCGGCTGGCAGCGGGCAATTGCGGCCTGGGTTCCGGTCAATAAAGAAGGTCCCTCGTCTGGCTCCGCATCTTCACTGCAGGGTTCTGGGCCGAACAGCCTAGAAACCCCCTACACATTCTAACCATGATGATCATGAAGAAATATGATCATAGTCACCTCAGAAGGACAATGAAATACTAAGTATAGCATCAATTTTTCGCAAAGAAAAAAATTTATTGATTTGTGCAATTTTTTGTATCCCCTCTACATCATGTCTCACTGAAGACGTTTAATGCCTTGCAACATAAAACAGTAAAGTATGACTAAAAGTGTTGTTTTTCTGCATTTGTTTCGCACAAAGGGGCACATTCATGTGGTTTAGGTGTACTGTACATGTATTCCCTTTGTGGAAGCATGGGTGTGTAGCCTAGCGATAAAGACACTCGCTTCCAGAGCATGAGGGTACGGGTTCAAATCCCAGCGTTGGAAAAGAAAACTTTTGTTATTTTATTTATGCTGAAGACATTATTGGGTGTGACCAACCACTCGCGGCGCTGAAAACAGCCCAGTAGGGCCGCAGGGCCCAACGGGAGTGTCCACTCTTTATGTATGTTTGTTTATGCGATGATGATGGTGATGATACATGCTCGCGAGCAAACGCTACCTACGGCTCGATAGCTGTGAAATCAAAATGCAGTCTACGCACGAAACACGTGCGTCATGAAGCGCAAACAACTTTAGAGGGGATGTTAGCACCTCCACACAATGCAGCAACTTGTACTATTTTAATATACAGCATGCAGCTCACTTTGCAACTGTAAGGGGCACAACTCCGCAGTTTGCCAGCAGTGCATCTTGAGCATGCAACTAACACTATCTGCTTTTGCAGCTGACGACTGTTTCATCCCTGGATTTGTTACGCCCGTGTCAAGAACAAAGTGAGAGCTGCAAGATCGCAGAACCCCTGCATTTCGGCCTTGCGACGCTCTCGTCGGGATCTCACGTGGTTTCTTTGCACCTTCTCTACCACTAAAGGGCAAGTCCGCATGGCTGGCTTTAAAAGGCGACGAATTGACGACCAGGCTTGCAGCTCGGCAGCAGTGCATCTTGAGCATGCATCTAACGCTATCTCTTTTTGCAGGTAAAAACTACATGTTAAATTTTTAAACTCCGATCTATGCACTGCTGTCAGACTGCATCCAACTGAATTTGCAGTTTCTCTGTTTTTAGGTTACTGAAATTTTACTATGACTAAAAAGCTTGTGGATGAAT
Organism: Rhipicephalus annulatus; assembly: GCA_013436015.1. Taxonomy (NCBI): domain Eukaryota; kingdom Metazoa; phylum Arthropoda; class Arachnida; order Ixodida; family Ixodidae; genus Rhipicephalus; species Rhipicephalus annulatus. Next base: position 81,743 of record WOVY01002894.1, on the reverse strand, counting down.
TGCAGGCTGAGATGCTTTATGAGCTGAAAGAAATAAAAGAAAACTTAGCAGAACTGAATGAACTTAAACAGGAAATCAACGACCTTGGGGCCTTGAAAGTATTGATCAAGGTCGTTGTAACAAAAAACAAAGAGCTTAAAGTGCAAAATGCAAAGATGGCACGAAAACTTGAAATTGAGGTGTACCATCGCTCCAATAACTTGGAAATTAATTGTGTTCCATTGATGCAGAGCCAATAGCCATCGTTAAAATGATTGGCAAACTAGTTAACGAAGAAATTTAAGAGCCTGACATTGATGTGTGCCACAAAGTGCCAACAGCCAAGCATAATGAACATAACATAATTGTTCGATTCGTGTGCTGCATCAAGAGCAATGGTTTCCTTGCTAAAGTACAAAAGAAAAAAATTGATACCAGAACGCTTGGTATTGACGCAAATTGTCCAGTGTTCATCAATGTCATCAGTGAGCATTTGACTAGGCAGAGCAAGCAGCTATTGAGTGCTGCGAAACAAAAGAAGGGTGAGGTTGGTGAGAAATATGTGTGGACCAATGAAGGAAAATTAATGGCAAGGCGTAATGAAACATGTCCTGTTCTGCATATTTTCAACATTGATGACATTAGCAAGGTGATGACCTAATATTACTCCTCTCAAAACATTTTTTTTGTAACTAAGGCTTTATCATGGCTTCAATCGATAATTGTGTCTATCACGACTACCGGTATGTTTCGCTAAGCAATACATCTGCCAAGCTTGAAAAACATATATCAATCTTTTATTTAAACGCCCAAAGTTTAAACGCCCAAAATAAGCAAGACAGAATTGAAGAGTTGCTTCAACAGACTGAAACCAATCTTGACATGCTTTTTTTTTCTAAAACATGGTTTTCAGATAACGATTACCTCTTTTTGCTTGATAGCTGCACCTATGCTCGAGGTGACGGCTTAGCTGCCTGTGTATGAAATGATCTGAACTTGGAAATAATTTCAGATTTTACTCTAAATAATCAACACGTTGAATGCCTCACCATAATTCTGAAAATGGGAATTATTTCAGTAGTTTACAGACCACCTTACGGAAACAAGAAGGATTTTTTAATTATATGGATAAATTTTTATCTTATCTCAGCGAAACAGGCAAAATGTTCGCCACACTAGGTGATACAAACATTGATATAATGACCGAGAATGCGACAACTACTAGAGCATGTAAGCAGTTCATTTACTCTTACGCATGTTCAAATACTACAAACCTGCCAACAAGAACCACTGCCTCTAGCGCTATCCTATTAGACGTTTGTATCACCAATGTTCATGTTTTTTCTGTGACTGCCGGTGTCCTCTTCATTGAAATAAGTGATCATCTCTCAATTTTCTGTTTTCTTCTCTGCTGTAAGAAATTCAAGCCTAACACACTTTCCTATTGCCTCATAGATACGACGCTAGCCCATTTTCGCTCACTTATTGGTGAAATAAATTGGGAATCAGAAATTCTTGAAAGTGATCCAAATAAGACATACAGTTCCCTTTTTGACAAACTCATTGCTGCATACGATAAAGCCTTCTCGCAACATAGCATTGTAAAATGTCCTAAAAAATTAGGAAACCGTGGGTTAATGCTATACTTTTCTCAAAAATTAAAAGAAAAAGCCAAATGTACCACACTTTCATAAAAACACGAGACATTCATCAGTTGGCTGAATTTAAAGCCTATAGTAACCAAGTACATTCAAAGCTAAGAAAAGCAAAGGAAAAATACTATGAAAAGGTTTTCTCGCATATATATATATATATATATATATATTGCAACGAGCAAGGTTGCGTAAAAACACAGGTTATTATTCGAGAAACGTTAGCCGCAACAAGCTGGTACAGGCAGGAACCCGGCAAGCACGAGCCACACACGGACGTCAACGTCTTCTTTCACGCTGGCACAGAGCTGGCGCCACTATGCTTCGGTACAATTACTCCCCGCGCAGAAAGGAGCCAACCTGGCGACCTAGGGAAAGGACACGACAAGGGGGTCATAGCACGGTTTGAGGCGTGATACGTGTACTGTTTCACGCCCACGGCAGCGTTGGTCCGAGGGTGGATCAATGGGCTCCACTTCATAGTTGACAGGAGATGTTTGCCGCACCACACGGTAGGGGCCATGGTATTTCGACGAAAGCTTCGGGGAAAGACCGGGAGGGGTAGACGGGACCCAGAGCCAAACCAGCATTCCTGGGTTATAGTGTACAGTAGACGCAGAGGAATCGTGGTCAGTTTTCTGGCGCCATTGGTCTTGTGCGGTAAATGAGCGAGCGAGTTGACGACACTCTTCGGCATAAGCAGCTGCTTCGGAAACAGGCGTCGCTTCGGAAACATCAGGCCTGTAAGGGAGAATGGTGTCCATGGAGCATGATGGCTCACGTCCGTACAGAAGGAAGAAAGGAGAAAAGCCAGTGGTTGTTTGTGGCGCAGAGTTGTACGCGTACGTGACAAAAGGGAGCACTTGGTCCCAATTAGTGTGGTCGTCAGAGGCGTACATGGCAAGCATATCTCCAAGGGTACGGTTAAAGCGTTCCGTCATGCCATTGGTTTGGGGATGGTATGCCGAGGATTTCCTATGGACAGTGCGACATGCCTTGAGTAGCTCGTCGACGGCGTTCGAGAGAAACACGCGTCCACGGTCACTGAGTAATTCACGAGGTGCACCGTGTCGCAAAATGAGATGGTGAAGAAGAAAGGACGCAACGTCTTTCGCAGTGGTAGCAGGCAGCGCAGATGTTTCAGCGTAGCGTGTTAAATGATCCACGGCGACGATAATCCACCGGTTGCCTCGAAGAGAGTTGGGTATAGGACCATAAATATCAATTCCGACGCGGTCGAATGGTCTCGCTGGGCAGGTTAAGGGTTGCAAAGGGCCAGCAGTGCTGTGAGAAGGCGTCTTGCGTCGTTGACACGTGGTGCATGACCGAACGTACTGGCGAACGTGCCGATACATGCCGCGCCAGTAGTATCTTAGACGAAGGCGAGAGTAAGTCTTAAATACTCCAGCGTGGCCACACTGGGGGTCATCGTGAAAGGCAGCGCAGATGTCCGAACGCAAATGACGAGGGATGACAAGGAGCCACCTACGGCCATCCGTCACGTAATTGCGGCGATACAACAAGCCTTCACGGACAGCAAAGTGTCTTGCTTGACGAGAGAGGGAGCGTGAAGTCGTTTCTGACGAACTGTGAGAGAGGACGTCGAGCAAAGAATTGATCCAGGGATCCTTGCGCTGTTCGGATGGCATGTCAGTGATGCTCAACGATGACGAATCGCAAATGGCAGTTGATAAGCAGGCAAGGTCAGGAGGCAGTGGAGAACGGGATAGTGCATCGGCGTCTGAATGTCTGCGTCCTGAGCGATAAACAACACGGATATCGTATTCCTGAAGGCGTAAAGCCCAACGAGCGAGGCGGCCAGTAGGATCTTTCATGGACGCTAACCAGCATAAGGCATGGTGATCTGTGACAACATCAAACTGGCGTCCGTAAAGGTAGGTGCGAAATTTTCCTATAGCCCAAATGATAGCCAAGCACTCCTTTTCCGTGACGGAATAGTTGGACTCTGCCTTCGTTAGTGTACGGCTGGCATAGGCGACAACGTACTCGTCGCAGCCATCCTTGCGTTGAGCGAGAATGGCACCGAGGCCGACACCGCTTGCATCCGTGTGAATTTCAGTGGGTGCATAGGGATCGAAGTGGCGGAGAACTGGCGGAGAGATGAGTAGCCGGCGTAGCGCCGTGAATGCCTCATCGCAGTGGGAATTCCAGCCAGAGAGGTCCGTGCTACGGGAGAGAAGCTGAGTCAGAGGGGCAATTATAGAGGCAAAATTGCGAATGAAACGCCGAAAATAGGAACACAAGCCTATGAAACTACGAAGCTCCTTTAGTGTAGTAGGCTTGGGGTACTCGGCAACGGCACGCAGTTTGGCAGGATCTGGCGATATTCCTTCTTTTGAAACGACGTGGCCGAGAATTGTGAGTTTGCGGGCGCCAAAACGACATTTCTTGAAGTTAAGTTGCAACCCGGCTGCCGTAAGGCACTGGAGAACTTGTTCCAGACGGGAAAGATGAGTTTCGAAATTCGCCGAGAATACAACTATGTCGTCTAAATAGCAAAGACAGATATGCCATTTAAGTCCCCTGAGGACACTGTCCATCATTCTTTCAAAAGTCGCAGGCGCATTGCAAAGACCGAAGGGCATTACATTAAATTCATATAAGCCGTCAGGGGTCACAAACGCCGTTTTTGGACGGTCTGGTTCAGCCATTGGTACTTGCCAATATCCAGAGCGCAGATCCAGTGAAGAGAAAAACTCCGCACCTTGAAGGCAATCCAAGGCGTCATCAATGCGTGGCAGAGGATAAACATCCTTGCGTGTGATGTTGTTTAGTCGACGATAATCCACGCAAAACCTGATGGAGCCATCCTTTTTTCGCACGAGGACCACTGGCGAAGCCCAAGGACTGTGTGAGTGCTGAATAACACCACGTTGCAGCATCTCGTCGACGTGTTGAGTGATGACGTCACGCTCGGCCTGCGAGACGCGGTAGGGGCGCTGACGAAGTGGAGTATGATGACCGGTGTCGATATGGTGAGCGACAACTGACGTGCGTCCCAAGGGAGGTTGTCCGTGGTCGAAGGAGGCGCGGAAACGGTCAAGTAGTTGAATGAGCTGATTGCGCTGGTCTTGCGTAAGGCCGGTGTCTACGCTGCGCAACAGAACGTCTTCGTCAGGTAGTGAGGGCGCGGTGCCAGCTGTGACAGCATCCACGGACATCGGTGTCGTATCAGAACGGGCATCGAAAGGAAAGATGTCATCATAAGTGTCAAGACTCCCAATGCATTCGCCATGCAATAAGGTAGTGGGACAAGGGAACGGATTGCACACGTACACGGCACTGGAGCCATCGGCAAGTGTTATGACGGCAAACGGGACGACAAGGTTCCGGCGATGAGCGCATTCTTGTGACGGCATAAATAGGGCAGTTGAATCGGAAACGGAGTTGCACAAAAGAGATACCGCGGTGACCGAAAAAGCAGAAATGACGACGTCAGCGGTGACGATCACCTTTTTGGGTGAACGAGGGAGATCTATGAATGTCGTGCTGAATGGAAACAAAACGAGTTGAGCACGAGCGCAGTCGACAACCGCATGATTAGCGGAAAGAAAGTTCCATCCCAGGATGATTTCATGAGACGCATGCGGAAGGACGACAAATTCTACGATGTAAAGCACTCCTTGAATCACAACACGAGCAGTGCATGTGGCAGAAAGTTGGACGTGTTGTGAACTCGCCGTGCGTAAAGAAATTTCAACCAGTGGAGTCGTCACTTTGTTCAGTTTGCGGCATAACACTTCACTGATTATACAAATAGCGGCACCTGTGTCGACAAGAGCAGTTGTGGCGAAACCGTCCACAAACACGGCAATCTCGTTAGGGGGCGATAGATGAGGCCTTGGAAATTTCATCGGTGGCGCAGCTCTTGCCTCAGGAACTGCGACTGTCAGTTTTCCTCCTGGGCGTGGTTGGAACGGCGAAGCATGGGGGAAGGAGACCGAAGACGGGGTGAAGGAGATCGACGTCGGCTGAAGTCTGGTCGACGTGAGCGGGGGTCATGCGAATCAGGTGTCACATGCGATTCTGATGGCCGAGGTATGTTGCCGGAATGCTGCACATCATTAAAATAGAATCCACGGCGACGACAGTAGCGCGCGACATGTCCTGGAATACCACAGTTGTAGCAGATGGGCCGGTTATCCGGAGTACGCCAAGAGTTGGCAGGTGCTCGAGGTGGTGGAATGGGCCGATTTACCGGATAAACTGAAACTGGTGACCTGTAGTAGTTGGTGGCTGGACTGTATGAAGGGAGCGGCGGTTGGGCAGAAGGTCGGCGGACGGCTTCTGCGTAAGTCAGCGGTGCAGCCACTGATATTGGGGATGTGGGCGAAGGGAGAGCCTCGGCAACTTGCGTCTGAATAGCACGGCGAAGTGAGTGGTCCAGTGTTGTGAGGGTCTCGTTGATGGTGGCGACAAGAGAGAGCTGTCGAGCAACTTCCTCCCGGATGTACTGTTGAATTTGAGGCATTAACACGCTGTAGTCGGGGCCACGGCTCTTGCACTCCAAGGCCGAAATATCAGCTGTCTGCGTATTAGCGCGACGTGTAGAAACTCGTTGCTTGCGCAGCTCATCGAAACTTTGACATAACTGAATCAAGGCCGTGACGGTCTGTGGGTCTTTGGCCACAAGCATATGAAAAGCGTCGTCATCAATGCCTTTCATTATGTTCTTTATTCTGTCAGCCTCCGTCATCCTGTCATCAACTCGCCTACAGAGGCTGATCACATCCTCAATGTAGCTTGTGAAGCTCTCACCATTTCGCTGAAATCGTCCCCGCAGTCCCAGTTCAGCGCGAAGCTTACGCATGGCTGGACGACCGAAAAACGAGGTGACGGCCTCTTTGAAAACCGACCAGGTGGGGATGTCGGCTTGGTGGTTGGTGAACCATAGGTTGGCCAAATCCGTCAAGTAGAAGATGACGTGAATCAGCTTCGCAGGGTCATCCCACTTGTTAATCGCGCTGGCATGCTCGTACTCTGCCAGCCAGTCCTCGACATCTTGATCTTCAGTGCCGTTGTATACTGGTGGGTCACGCAGACGAAGTACACCAGAACACATGACGGGTGGCAGCGTGCAAGAGCCTTGTGGGGGATCGACGCGCTCGGTCATCGTGGACTGAGAAGGTAGCTTACGGCTGCGGAGCTCCAGGACGTTACCCAGCACGTTTCCACCAAATGCAACGAGCAAGGTTGCGTAAAAACACAGGTTATTATTCGAGAAACGTTAGCCGCAACAAGCTGGTACAGGCAGGAACCCGGCAAGCACGAGCCACACACGGACGTCAACGTCTTCTTTCACGCTGGCACAGAGCTGGCGCCACTATGCTTCGGTACAATATATATATATATAAGAAAAATTTGACTAGAAATTAAAACGTCAGGAAAAAAATGTTACTTGTGAAGACGTACGAATATCTTCGGTAAATGGCACCCTTACAGACGACAAAGCAGTCATTGCCTTAAATTCTCACTTTGTCCAGTGCTATAATAGCATTACCTTTCAAAATCCGAAAGATTCAAGATTCCCTGTAGTGAAACAATCTGTGCTCAATTTCCTTCTGTTATTTCCTACAACTCTGAGTGAAGTTGAAGAGATAATCAGAAGTTTTAAGTGAAATACAGCTGCTGGTTTTGACGCTATACTGGCCTCTCCCGTAAAAGATGTATCAGATATCATATCCACAGCCCAAGCCCATATTATCAATAAAATGTCCCAGTACAAAATTTTCCCAAGCAAACTTGATATAGCCCGATTCTCCCCAGTCAACATATTCGGTGCAGACCAATCCGTGAATAATTTCAACCAATATCAATACTCCCGCTCTTCTCAGAACTTTTTGAGACTGTCATTAACTCACGACTAGAAAGATTTTTAGGTAAGCTTGCTATAATTAGCACATCACAGTATAGATTTGAGAAAAATAAATTGTGAGAATGCACTCCTCCAAGTAAAACACGAAATATTACAAAATATTGAACATCGTTGATACACGATGTAGTGAGTGAAGTGTGCGAGTGAAGAGATTTTTAAAGTTGGCGCGGCAAGGTGAGGAAGACGGGCTACTGGCAACAAGTTGCCTGTGCTAGCGCGGCGAACAATGGCCAATGAAAAATAACTGAAGAAAACGGAAGACAGAATCCAGAGCCACTGCACCAGAGAAGGAGGAAGAAGAAGAATCATGCGGGTGGTTGAACAACGTGGCTAGGGTGCGGCGTGAGAGCTTATCAGGTGCAGGTACCGAGGCGTCAAGGCGATGACAATCACAGGGTCTTGGGGACCATTCAACCACCACCGAGGCTATTAACTAGTTCCTGGCACGGCCTGGTTCTGGTGTTTGAGCTGAAGAAAGTGCCACAGATGACGTCGTCTACCAGGAGCGGGAGCGAGCCGTCGAGCTACGGGCCCGAGTTTATGCACTCCCACCACGACAGCTTCACCACTGGACTGTTGAAGGGTGTGAACTGCTGGTGAACCGCATGTATCTCCTTATGCGTTTGGACTCCAACCCAAAAACTCGAAAGACTGTTTAAATTCGTAGAAGTTTCCCCTTGTTAACGAGAACTGTCGGTACTTGTTAGTTTCCTGTTTGCTGATCTTAGCATTCCCTTTTTTGTGTGTTTTTTCGTTTTTGTGAAAATATATTTTTTTTCATGCAAATGAAATGCTCACCTCCTTTTCTTTCCAGAGAATAACGTTTCACAGCTAGCCCAACTAGCTTTATTTACCGAACCTATCACGCACAGTGGGTTTATTCCTGGACTTGTATAAAGCATTTCACAGTGTGAATCACGAAATACCGTTATCAAAACTTCACACTGGATATGTGGTACAGCATTAGAACTCATGCGAAGCTATTTAATAGACTGTTTTCAGTATGTTTCTCTCAATCAGGTGACCTCTCCACATCTTAAAGTACAAACTGGTGTACTGCAGGTATCTATACTAGGCCCCGTATTATTTAACATATACATTATTGACCTTCCAGGCATTTCACATACACTGAACATTGCGGATGACACTAATCTTTTCTTTTCAAGCCCATCCTGAAAACAGACCGAAAAAAAAATCAATGATTTTTTAGATCTATTGCCTAACTGGATGAACTTAAACAAACCTTTATTAAATGTGATGCAAACTAAATATATAGTATTTAATCTGATAAATAAACCAATGCCTATAAATATTTCTGTTTTATTCAAAGGAAAGCAGATAGAATTAGTAGCAACGCAAAAGTTTTTCGGTGTATGGTTTTCAGAAAACCTCTCTTGGGACAATCATCTAAATAAGCTCAGCAGTGACCTTAGCAAAGTAGTAGGCTCCACATATGAAATTAGTAGTCATATACCACTAAAAAAAGCAATGTACTATGCCATTTTTCCCACATAACTTGATCATTGTGCATTAGTCTTGGAAACAACACTGCAAAAAATTATGACAAATTAACTAAACTGCAAAAAAAGATAACAAGAAGTGTTGAAAACTATCATGGTAGGCCGCGAGACTTATCCACACACGATCTTTTTCATAAACATTCATTGATGAAAGCAAATCAAATTCACTATAATAGATTACAATTGCTCATAAAAAAGCAGAGGCTCCCATATTTGTAGTTCACCAGTTCTACAGTATCAGTTATGCTACTTGACAACAATGCCACTGCCCACACGAACAAACCACGGACGCCAGGACCTACAATATCAACCCTTTAAGCCCTGGATTTTTTATCTTGGTCAGATACTTTTTTGTGCGCATTTTTCTCGTAGTTAGGACCTCAGAAGACCACAAACAAAACATTAAGCCACTGACACAAGCATTTTTGGGTTAATTAACGTGGCACCAAACTAAATGATTAAAGCCTAGTGATTAGAAAATTAAAAAAATGGCTTTTTTTTTCTTGCCAATCAATGGTGTACACAAAATGGAAACCAATGTCTTACTTTTCAGCTTAATCCTCACTGAAACAACTTCGATACGTCGTCCCGAAAATGGCGCTTTTCTGCCTCAACTTACGTGCCTCGGCTTCACGAAAGACATCGGTTGCACTTCTTCTTCTTTGTGGCTGCTACCTCCACAAACGTGCCACAATATTGATGTCAATTGCAGTGGGAATCATTGAAAAACTATGCCCCCAAAAATGAGTAGTATTGGTTACGTTTCTGAGATACTAGGGGAAATGTTGTGCGGTGGTGTCAATTGACACCGCCAAGGCCGAAAGGGTTAAATACCCCAGCTATTAACATTTTTGATGAACGACATACACTTTTAATTGCCCCATTTCAAACAATATGTAAAAAACTTTCTCATACATTCTACGATAACTTATCAATGCCATTTTTATACACCATTTATACATGTCTTTCACTGATTTATTACAACAGTTTCAATTTTCATTATTTAATGCATTGGGGAACATATTCTTGAACTGCTTGAATGATGTGTCTTTTTTTTCATGAAGTGTTTTGCATGATATGCTTCGTTTCATGAAGTGTTTGCATGATATTTTCATTTTATATAAGGTGTTTTATTTTATCGTGTAACGAAGTGTTTGTAAACATTTTTGTAGCGTGGAGTTATTTTATAGAACGTGAAACTGTATTTGCTCTGTTTGGATTTATTTATGTATATTCAGATGCTTTATTGTTTTATATGCATCAAAACCATTTGTATGTACGCCGAATGCGCAAAGGAGTAAGAGCCGCTGTCAGGCCACACGGCCTTTAGCTCTTGCTCCTTTTTCTGCAAAACGAAGGAAATAATAAACAAAAGAAAGAAAAAAATGACCGCAGTTTCCCGACTGGGAACACTGGTTAGCATGCGGAGAATATATGTTGAACTTCGATAAATGTGGTTTGTAATTTGCGACATGCGTGTGTTATGAGTGAACACGAGTGAACATGCACGCACGTATGCTGCGAAAGACGATATTTATTGATGAGACGCGTTGGGTATTTTGAGCAAGATGGCTTTATGGTCCGTAAAGTGAAGGGTGAGTGGGTTTGGTTGCAGCGAACGAAGGTCGAAATTTGCAAAGACGGGGTCGATGCACGTCCCGCGAACTGTAGTCGGATGATGTTTGCCGTCGTGTGTTGCTCGTTTCAGCGAGTGCCGCAACTCCATGTAGTCGACCACCCAGACCTTGATGACGTCGACGTTGAAGTCGCCAACTATCACGAAGGGTCGTTGTTGCGGTCGTTGTTTCAGATGTTCTTCCACGGCTTCGTCGACGTACTTCTCCACGGAGCACGCGATAGGTTGGGCGCGAGGTACATCGGCATGACGTCGACTCCGCAGATGCTAGCGGTCAGCCTCGCAGCGTCGACGCTTGCACGCGGCTTCACCGTCCAAATTTTCTTGCTGATGTTAACTCCTCGCAGCGGCTTCGCGTTCTCGAAGCTGGGAATCTTCCGCTCGACGTTGACGTATCGCAGCTGCTTCGCGTTGGGGATCCTCCGCTCGACGCTGACGTCTCGCAGCTGCTTCACGTTCTCAGAGCTGGGAATCTTCCGCTCGACGCCGACGTTTGCGTTCCGCATCGCGAGCTCTTCTTAGCGTGGCCTTGTCCACGGACGAAGTTTCTTCGAAATTGCTTGCGGTTCTGCCAACACATTGGCTAACGCTATTGGAAGGGACGTCAGTAAGTGTGTTTGCGGATTCGTTAGCATACATTTTCACCAGCGACATCGAACGTGGAGCGACCGCACAAACCAACCGATGAAGGGTGGCGCGCCCCGACACTCAGTTATTTATAGCGAGCGCCGGCCCCGGCCTGCGCATGCGCGCGTTAGCATACAGCTGGCACACGTAAAACTAAAGGTCGCGCGGCGCGTGGAGGGAAGAAGCAAGCGCAGCGCGCGCTGTGTTGAGAGAAGGAAAGGATGCACAGATGGCTGGCGGAAGAGGAGCGGAGGCTGCGGGCGGCAACAACCCATGACTAGCCCCTAGTATAACATGCTCCACATGTAAAATAACTTTATAAATTACTGACATTTACTAGCTGTGAAGGTGTATTCAATTCTGACGCGATACACGGAACCACTGCTGCAAAAGTTCAGGTGGAACCACTGCTGCAAAAGTTCAGATGGTGCTGCACCTGCAGGTAGTGCGGGTGCAGCACCATCGCTTCTTGTTTTTCTTCTCGAGGGCACTGGTGCACAGCCTGTAGTCAGCTATGCTCACTCGCAAGGCCTGGTTTTCCGTGAACCCGCATTCAACCAAAAAAATTCCTTTACCAGCCGCTGCAGGAATCTCCCCGCTGCCGTCTGTTACTATCACGCCATTATATTTGATGTTGGACACCGTAAATTTGCATAAAAAATCGACACCATGTTTAACCAAGCACCGGTGCAACATGTTATCTGCTTCTGAGCTGCACCCCGACGGCGCCTCCTATCGAGCACGTTCAGGAATTCTTCACACTGCGCTGCAATCGAGAATTGCAGTGCAGCGCACCATAAACCGATGCAGGAGGTTCGAACACACCTCGAGTTACTGAGACTGCACAGAGAAAGAGCCGCTGCCAAGCCATTCCCATTAATGGAGATATACTAGCAATACACGCTACAGACTGATAGCGACGAACATGGCTATCAGTAGTCTGATAATCCGTGTAATGCATCGTCTTTTATATGACAGTCAAAGAACCTTCTAGCAAATCACTGGTGCTAGCATAAGCTGTAGAATTCACACGACTGTTCACATCTTGCATGTAATCTCAACAAAATAATTCCAATGCAATCCCGACTCTTCCCAAACACTTCAATGTACTCTGTGCCAAGATTTTGTGGATTGAACCTGAATGCGTCAAATTAAAACAAGAAATGCGTGTGGCAATATGTATGGGCAGTATCAAAATGTCATACAGGAAGTAACAACAGCCTTTAGTAATCTCGTGAAGTAAATTATCTGAAACTCCGACGGAGCCCGAGATTACTCACCAATATAATAGATGGAGCCATTGCTGCAGCCCAGAAGCAAGATGCAGGAGCCAGCAGTGTCAAAGCTTGTGATAGGCACCACATCCTGGATCTAAGAGTGGAGACAAACTAGAATATGTGCCGGATCCATACTGCACTTTTGTAGTTTCTCAATAATATTACCAGCAGTTAGAATTTAGCATCACAAATATGATTATGAGGGACGTCATAGTCGAAGGATTTAGAAACTTTGACCACCTGGAGTTTTTTTTTAAAGGGTCCCTCACAATACCAGCTGTTGGAATTCAGCGTCACAAAACAACAATATGATTACAAGGAACGTCATAGTGGAAGGATTTAGAGACTTTGAGCACCTGGAGTTCTTTTTTAAAGAGCCCCTCACTAAGTTTGACAATTTTGAGCTGACAAGCGCTATGCATACACTGGGTGTTCACGGTGTCGTCTGCCAAAACTTGCAATGCTACACATCGGGGAAATAGGTTAAAGTTCAAGCTGAATGTCTCGTGATCAAAGAAACTGAATGGATCTTTTTGCATCCAGCTTCACATGTTGTGGGCTAGGGGTCGCGGGTCACATCATGGCCACCCACAACGGTCGGCAGCACTGATTGTCAACAAACCGACAGTGTGACTATAGCCCTAGTATACAAGCGAATTTGCATGTCCCAAATTGAAGGATGAAAAAGGGCATTATTAGAAATTTCTTTAAAGAGCTATAATCTAAATAAACTTCATTTTCTTTCTGGGACTGTTGAACTTTTTAGGCCATTTTGCAGGATGCAAGGTCCGTAAAATCGGCTGGTAGCGTACATAGTTTCTTCAGTTGTTTTGAGATGCGTAGAATCAAATAAACAAATAAAGAATATCATTATTGTTGTATGAACAACAAAATTTTCGACTGAAAGCTCAATAGGAAAAGGAATGCATCACTCAAAATGTGTGAACAGCATGAAGAATATGGCTTTAGATGGTGCAGAGGAAAGAAGAGCCTGCCCTCGGCTCATTCTCCACCATGGTACTTCGAATGATGATTTGGTCAAAAATGTGTCTACGGAGGAACCACTGAGTGCTTGCTGCATCTCGGACATCATCTGAAGGCAACACACCAAACTTGCATACCTGTGTCCTGCTACTTTCATTACCAGAGAGACGAATACAATTTTTTTTTGCCATAGGAAGAAACGTATCGTGAGTATACCGTACATTCATTGCGTATCTCACAGGCCACGAAAGTAAGTGGGAAATAGATAAGGCGTTAATGTTTTCTTTTTACAGCTACCAGTAAGACTGTGCCGCTGCACATAGAAAGAATGAGCGAGTAAAAGACAGGAAGCGGACCGATATTTATTTCGTAAAACACACCATCACTGATTACCATGCAAGTGTAGTCGCTGTGACCTCCAGTTGTCACACGTGTTTGTGGTGCTCTCTCTGACACCCTTCTTGCCTGTGCGTTTGCAATGAGCCATCTTCCTAAAACCATGTGGGTGCACTGTGAACCCTTACAAGAACTTTCGTGAACCAGTGAATAGCAGCAATCAGAATTCGCAATGCCATACCAGGTCGTGCTAGATTATTTGGGTACAAACACGTGCAAAGGCACAGCACCAATAACGCTGTAATTATTACCTATTTGAGAAGCTATTGTTTCGCTTTTATGAGATTTTAAATAGAAGCTGCTATAACTTTTTACTTTGAGGCAATTTTCAACTATTTGCATTGATCAAACTGAGCAGAAAAGAAGCATTCCCTTTTGGAGAACATCATAACCCAGTGTTGAGTCACTCTTGGGTGAAACCCCACAGTTCTGATGGTAAGCTATAGTGGCACAACAAATGTTTTCTTTTGTTAAATACTTATTATCATTGAGCTGGGGTCTCATTTTTGTTTTGGCTTTATAACTGACGTACGGCCACTCTGACAAAAGTTTCTCCACTGTGTCACAAAGTCAAGGTTGCTGGATCTCTGGTTTGAGAAAGTCATGCTTTTAAGAGTACTGAAGCTGGGTTTTCTTCCTTTGTTGTACTGCCCTACTTTCCAAGTAAAAGAAGACTCTCACAGCGAAAGTTGTTATGAGATCACAACTCGGGTCCAGTGCACTTATCCGCCGCCGCTGGTGTCCATAACCACATCGGGCGAAATGAGAAAAAAAACGTTTTACCAATGACACAGTGAGGCTTGAACCCGGGTCTGCTGGGTGCCAGCCCAGTATTCTACCACTGGGTTACGGCGGTGCTTGTAACTTGTTGTCATACTTGCTTTAGGCAGGCTTGACCTAGCACCAATCACAAAGTGGGGCTCGAACTTCGGTCCGCTGGGCATCAGCCCTGTATTCTACCATTGAGCTGCACTGGTGCTTGTGACATGTTGTCAAACTTGCCTTAGGCAGGCAAGTTTGACAAGTCGGGAAAGCGATTCGGGAGGCAAGTCGGGAAAGCAATTGCATTAATACGACTTATAAAGTGTTTTAAACCAGTCGTCGCACAATGCGAATAGCGTAACAAGTGGGCCATTCAATGCTCCAATGCATCACAAAAGCTTGTCCTTGTTCCCCTATCAACTGTGGCACATACTCACTTCAGCTATAATTCCTCATCGTCGTCAGCCACTGCATGAACAATTAACACGAAATTCCTTACAAGTGTTTAGCAGACACCATGTTTCTCAGAAGGAGGAAAAATATCATAGTGAATGCCAGCCTAATTGATAATAATGATTAAATGGAATGAATGATTGAAATAATTTGATTAATAATGACCTGATGGGTATCAAGCAAGTGTGCTTGCAGTAGTTACCGAATGAGTGTTTCGAAAAGGCTCCGAAGGCTGCTCTAGCTTTCACTGTGACTGTGCTGCGCTTCCCATGAAGGCCTGGCGTTTTATGATGACCTCAGTACCATGTGCACTCATGTCGCTGCTGTATCTTCGCGCCGATCAATTCTCAGCTTATCTACTGTGTCCTGTTTTCAGTGCGTTCCTCTGTCTTTCATGCATTGAGCATATCTGTCATAAACAATAGGGTCAAATTATCAACTGATGTGCGCATCACAATGTGTTCATGTTCAAGTGAGTTGGGCGCCACTGCCATTTCACAGACTTTGCTGTACATCCAAAGCTTGCAACAACGAAATCTTGGAATGAAATATTTTTCAGTCTCTAGCAAAATGCTTATAGAATTCAAAGTCTCTTGAGAAAAGAAGTATAGGTGGGCGCAAGTTGTGTGACTACCGATGACATGTTCCGAGCTGTACCTTGACATGTTACCTTGGTTTTTTATCGATCTAATGTTATAGCATAAATAGCATCTGTGATTGCATATAAAATGTTTAGTTGCAAGTTAGCATTCTGTATGTGTCTGTCTTCATGCCAGCCACGTTGTACTGCGCCACTTGAATTATGAACCCAAAATGTGGTCCAGTGTTTCTCCTTCACACTTAAATTGTGTAATGTACCAAGACGTTGTACTAGTGTGAGTGCCAACATCTTCGTTTACAAAAACGGCATGATGCAGTTGCATGCACTGCACATTTCATTGCCACGACCATGTTTCTTGTTAAACTGTACTCCCCCCCCCCCCTATTTCTTTTTTTTTTTTAACACACAGGTGCATCAACATTCAATCCAGAGGCCTGTTCGCATGATGGCTCGCACTCATGCTCGAGCTGCTAGTGCTTTCAGTTGTGCATGTCACTTCTTTTGTAATTTGAAAAATCGGTTTGATATAAGTGCAAGGGAAGCTGTCTGGAATGCATTTCAGCGCTGTTCTGCGGAAGCCACGCAGACGTGGTTGCCATTGCCATAGTGGCAGAGCCCACCAT
Source organism: Rhipicephalus annulatus (assembly GCA_013436015.1). Classification (NCBI taxonomy): domain Eukaryota; kingdom Metazoa; phylum Arthropoda; class Arachnida; order Ixodida; family Ixodidae; genus Rhipicephalus; species Rhipicephalus annulatus. The sequence continues at coordinate 65,337 of WOVY01002894.1, read as the reverse complement.
ATGCTCCGATTTGTCGGTTTCACGCACAGTTCTGTGTGCACTCGATCGTTTTCTCTGCACATGCTTCCCCAAATTCAAAAGCATCAAATCTAACCCTGTTACACAATTGGCGAAACTTGTCTAGCCCTTGCGTCATGTGCACGGTCGACTTTCTACAACACCGGAAACACAGTGATGTGGCTTGCTTTCCAGAAGCTCGTACGATTGGGCCATTCAGAAACCTGGATGGTACTATTAGCGCAGGTATTATAAGAAGAAAACAAAATGTGAAAAGACACTAACCTTGATCTTCATGTGTGTGTCGTGGTATACGTACCGCACTAAAACAAGCTAAGCTTGCTTGCTGTCGGCGCAGAGAAGACTGCATGAAACTTTGTAGTATTGTGCGCAGTTTTTGTGGTGCTGCTGCTGGCGATACCAAGCATGGCTCCAAGCACGTCAAAATCGCATCCTAAAAGCTTATTGACAGCACTCCACATGACTGTGGCCACGTAGGTGGTGCAGCCGGTGCGTGATTCACTTGGCGGCGCATTCGGTGACAATGCGCGAAAATGTCTAGCTATGATGACAAAAAATTGGCTTGGTCTTACATTTTCGAGTGACAACGCGCAAAACTGCTAGCCACTGTTCTGCAGTGAAAGGGGAGTGAGAAGGGTGAGGAGCTTGACTGTGGAGTCCACTGCCAATGCGTAAAATGCTCGTCCGCGGTTCCGAGGAGTAGGGAGTGATGTGCTTCGTTGCTTGCAAAGAAACATGCCGCCACGAGTATGCTAGCGCGTCGTTTTTTCCCACAATCTTGAAGTCAGCGGACTTAAGCCTAAAGAAAACTGCGATGTTGCGCCGTGCTTGCAGACCACGCGCTTGCTCGTAGTAATCTGATGGTGAATCCGCTTACAGCTTTGTTGCTTGCGAAGAAGCACGTCGCCATGAGAGCGCTAGCGCGTCGTTCTTGTCCGCAATCTCACACAGCGGAGTTTGGCCTAAAGACGACTCCGATGACGTGTCACGCTCGTATTAATCTGACCGTGCATCAGCTTACAGCTCCCAACTAAAGGGTACCGTATTTACTCACATAGTCCTCGCACTTTTTTTTGCCGAAAAACTGAAGCAAAGTTGAGGGGTGCGAGAATTACGCAGGGAAAACTTTCCACGAAAACATACAGAGTGAAAAAGAAATTCTGACACCATCAACTTACAGCAAGCTTTAAGAAGTACTAATTAGAACTTACCTCAACAATAAAAGCAGAGATACAACACAAGACAAGATCTATTAAAGACACAAAAAGTGGAAGCAAGTAGTAGAGAATTAGAATACCGCACGCAAAGCTTGCGGACGTTGCGAGCGTAGCAGTAGCGTCGCTCAACAGGAGCCTTCAAAAGGTAAGCGTGAGATGTCAGTATTGGGCTGATGGCTAACATAATCGCCGCAGTTTCCTTCTGAAGAAATAAAGTTTATGATCAATCCCAGCTTTAGGCACACGGCAGGCCCAACGCGCCTTGGTGGCTTTAAGCTGCCGCCACCAGTAGCGAACACAAAACTCGTAGACTCCGAAGAGCTTACCGGTGGCCCTGTTGCCGTTCTGGATTGGATTGAATCTCTGAGCAATAGTACACTTGATGCTTAAGAGATGGCGCCAGAAGGCGTGCACTTATGTTATGGTACGGCTTTTTCGGGGGCCAGTCACCAGGTATTTATTAGTTAGTGCGGGTGTGTGTGTTTGAATTTTTTTGTCTCTTTTTTTTTCTTTTGCCACCCCGCAGGGAGGTGTGCGTACATTGAACACGCAAATTTTTGTAGTAGAGCTTAGACTTTCTCTTTTTTTCGTAGTGCAGGGCTCGAGTTTAGTAATTATCGAGTATAGGGACAATTGGTGTCAGAAAGACATGGTTAAAAAGACTGTAGAGTGTTCAGAGTGTGGAGTGGGTTTGAAAGTGCACCCAAGCGTAGAAGCGGATGGAGAAGAGGCTGACGCGAAGTGTAAGCAATGTGAGGTCGAGAAAAAAATGGAGAAAATGATGGTTGCCCAGAGTGAACTGCTGATGAGAATCGCCGAGCTCGAAACTGCGTTGGCGACAGAGCAAGAGAAAACGAGGGCAATGGGAGAAAAACTGAAGTCTGCCGAGGAAGCGCTAGCGAAGCTGAACAAAGAAGCGACCTACCGAGAGAACACTAGGGAACCGGCAACCATAACAACGGAGAAGAAAGAGCGAGTAAGTTTGGAAAAAACAGGTTCCACCAGTTCAATTGTCGCAAGGCCCAGCTTCAGCGAAGTAGTGGTGGGGCTGGGAGGGAACAAAGCAGCCGGCCTCACAGGTGCAAGTAACTGCCAGATGCAGGACGATCCCACTGAAAAGTCACAGCATGTGATGATCGCCGGGGGCTCGAATTTAAATCGATGCACAGAAGCCATCAAAGAGAGGGTAAGAAGTGACAAGAGGGTTGCAGTAGGGGCTTTCCCAGGACGCAAGCTGGAAGCAGTCATGAGGCAAGCGAGCACAAAACTCAGAACTACAGCTGACAGACGAAACCTCGTGATAATTTCAGGCGGTTTGAAAGATGTCTTAAATTAACATACAGCAGGACTAGCAACCACACTGGCGAAAGGCGTCGATGACATGCGCACCACTTCTCCTCAGGTACAGGTAGCGATATGCACGATACCGGAGGTACCGGTGGGTGATAGCAACCTGCAAAGAGCGGTTGTCAGCGCAAACCAAGAGATATGGCGGATGAGTCGAGAGAAAGGCTTTGAGGTGGTGGAAATAAACATAGAGGTGCATAAGTGGGGTGGTTTTCAACGAGACAGAATTCACTTCGATGGGCGGCTAGGTCATGAGGTGGGTTGGCGACTCGCAGGTCGCGCAGTAGCTTTTTGGGGAGCAAGCAGGCCCTTCAGGGTGCAGGATAGCTAGTAATGAGGAAAACAACCAGGGAGGCTCTTCGACAGTGTGATGTAGTAGCTTTGAAAAATGCGAGCATCAGCAGACGACAGCGCCACATCACCTGGAAGACGAGAAGAATGAAGAAGAGGCATGGCAGCGCGCCCATTGAAAAAAGAAGAGGAGACGCTCGCGGAGAACGAAGCCGTTCGGACGCCGGCAAGACGACGCAAGGGAGCCTAGGGCGAACCCGCAACTACGCGCGAGGTTCGAAAGGCCGGGTTCCTGTCCTCGAGCCATTGACGTCCTCGGGGCACGGCGTGTCGGCGTGGCCAAGCACGAGTTCTCGGTGAGTGGTCCTGTGGACATCTCCGGTACGGCGAGCGCCCTCGAAAGACCGGAGCTGCTGACCACGTCCACCGAGCCGACGGCGCTGACAATGTGCGGCTACGCCTAGACCTGGGAATGCCCCTTACCGTGGTATGCTGACCTGGAACCCAAGCGACGACAGCATCCGAGCACGCAACGGGTCCCCCTTCAAGGCACCGGGCTACGGCACAGACTGTGAGACTGTTTTCTCCTTTCTTTCGTGTGTGAACTGCGTGCGTGTACGACTTATGGTACTGTATGTGCAATGGTTTTTTTTTTGTTCGTCCAATATAACTTCCGTTAGTTTTCCTCACTGTCTCCATCTTCCTCGCGTCACACGCCTTGCTATGTGACGAACCTAACACACGACATAACTGGCGTCCGCGACAGGACTACTCTTATTACATCTAAGGAGAGTATCACATCGCATATGTGTGTGTGACGGTCGATGATGGAGGCAGATAAGCTGACGGCGATCGGAAAGGAATTGGGGTTAAGCGGCTCAGCACTAAAAGAATGAATGGACCAAGAACGCGCACGCGAAAAAGAGGCACGTGACGCTCGTCTGGCTGAATGAAATGCCGCGAAAGAAGCCGAGGCAGAGGCAGTCGCTAGATTACAGGCAGAGAAGGAAGTTCTTGAGCTCAAGTTAAAGTTGCATCAGTTAGGTGCGACAGCAGGTAGCACAACTACTGGGCAGCTTACCGAGGGTGCGCCCGTAGGCACCACGCAGAGCTACCGAAGTCCACATAAACTCATCCCAGCCTTTAACGAGGAACGCGATGAGCTGGACGCATATATACAGCGATTTGAGCGCGTCGCTACTAGTCAAGATTGGCCGCAAGACAAATGGGCCCTATCACTAAGCCTTTGCTTGACCGGAGAAGCCTTGAGTGTAGTTGGTAGGATGGCACCAGAACATGCCACAGACTACGTAACGTTGAAGAAAACGCTACTACAACGCTTCAGGTACACAGAAGAAGGCTATCGGACAAAATTTCGATCAGCAAAACCAGATAATTCTGAAACGGGCACGCAGTTTGCCGGGCGTCTATTAGGTTATTTTGACCATTGGCAAGAAATGGCCAAGACAGACCGGACCTACGATGCTCTGCGAGACAAAATTGTCTCGGAGCAGTTTCTCGCACAATGCCATGAGAAACTCGCTGTGTTTCTTAAAGAAAGAAACTGTGAAAGCCTTGAAAAACTTACGGAGGCTACAGACCACTACTTGGAGGCCCAGGGGTTGATTAACCTTGGCAAATGTAAAGGCGATATCCTGAGCAAGCCTCCAGGTCAAACTCGAACGTCTGAGCGGCGAGATGACAAAGAGAGACAGCAGTGTTTCCTTTGCAACAAAAAGGGTCACAGAGCTGCTGATTGCTGGACCAACACAAAGGGTCCAGGTACAAAGCCACCCTTTTGTGGGAAATGCCGCCGCACTGGGCATAAAACAGCTGACTGCTCCAAAGGGGCCAACAGCGTTGAGAAGGCCTCATGTTCTTTTCAACAAAGAGATGGAGCCAAGATAATTAATTCAGAGTCGAAGGCTTCCCTTTGTGTTCCGTATAGTCCGGAGTGCGAAGAAACGCACCCAGCCAAGCTGAAGGAAAAATCGATGCCCACGGGCGAAGGTGTACTCGAAGGATATCCCGCAACAGTATTGCGAGATACCGGATGCGATTCAATCATTGTCAGAAGGTCTCTTGTGGCGGATAGCAAGCTGACTGGAAAGCTTTCCTCGATTTGCCTCTTGGATGGACGGTTGATGAAGCTGCCTGAAGCACACGTGGAAATTTTTTCACCGTTCTTCACTGGCAAAACTCGAGCCCTTTGCATGGATACTCCTTTATATGATGTTGTCTTGGGAAATGTGAAAGGCGTTCGAGATGCTCACAATCCTGATAACAATTGGAAGAGCCGTCTTTACACCCAGAACACTGCAGAAGAGTATTCTGGCGCAGAAAAATCCGGTTCTGCACACGGACCCTTGTATGCAAAGACTTCAACATCGGCTGCAAGGAAAACACGTGGCAAGACAAAAGTTGCTGCAGTAAACCGAAAGGCAGGAAATCCACATCTACTTCCGGCTCCAGTTATAAACCCCTTAGACATCAGCCCACAGGACTTTAAAAACAAACAGGAGGAAGACAGCAGCCTGCGAAAATGCTTCGAAGCCGTTCAAAAAGAGGTCAAGACAAGGTTTGGTAAAATATTGTTCTTCACGAAGGACGGAATCCTCTATCGCAAGTACACCCTTCACTCTAAGAGGCAGGTGAATCAGCTTGTGGTACCAAGGTGCCTCCGACAATTTGTACTGAAAATGGCCCACGAAGGCATCCTTTCGGGCCATCAGGGAATTAAACGAACTACCGACCGGGTACTCGAAGAGTTCTACTGGCCAGGGGTTCAGTCAGACATCACACGATTTGTTAAATCGTGTGATATATGTCAAAGAACTATTCCCAAGCACTTGGTGGGTTGTGTACCTCTCGGCAACACTCCTATAATTGACACCCCTTTCAAGAGAGTAGCCATTGATATAGTGGGTCCATTATCACCGATGTCAGAGGGCGGAAACAAGTACGTACTGACAATGGTGGATATGGCAACGCGTTATCCCGATGCTGTAGCACTGCCGAGCATCGAGACGGAGAAAGTCGCTGAGGCACTTCTGGAGATGTTTTCTCGTGTAGGTGTCCCACGGGAGATAATCAGTGACAGAGGCACGTCATTCTCGTCACGCCTAATGAAGGAGCTAAGCCGACTTCTCTCCTTCAAACAATTGCCGACAACCCCATATCATCCCATGGCTAATGGCCTTGTAGAGAGGTTCAACGGCACCCTGAAACAAATGATAAGAAGAATGTGTCAGGAGTGTCCGAAGAAATGGGATCGGTACCTGGCACCCTTACTCTTCGCGTATCGCGAAGTTCCCCAGTCGAGCTTAGGCTTCTCCCCGTTCGACTTGCTCTACGGCCGTTACGTCAGAGGACCCCTGGCGATATTGAAAGAAATATGGGCCGCCGATCATCTTGATGATGATGTAAAAACATCCTACGGGTACATAGTCGAACTGCGAAATCGTCTTGAAGACACCTGCCGTCTAGCAAAGGAGGAGCTTCAGAAAGCGAAGATAGTACAAAAGAAGCATTATGACCAAAAGGCCAGACCACGTCAATTATCCCCTGGAGACAAAGTTCTGCTTCTGCTTCCATCGGATACCAACAAATTGGTTCTGACGTGGAAGGGACCCTTTAATGTCATTGAGAAGAGAAACGATGTCGACTATTTAATTGACCTCGGTACCAGAAGCACGCTATTTCATATAAACCTACTGAAAAAGTATGAGGAACGGCCGCCTGCACCACCGCATGAAGCATCAGCTGTTTGCCGGGCGGATGACACCGAAAGCGACGAGCTACCATGCGTCCCATTCCAACGAAAGGACTACTGCACCCAGTCTCATACGCAAGCCGTATACTGCAACCATGCGAAGCTGCTTACTCAACAGTGGAGCGAGCGGCCCTGCCTTTTACGTGGTCGGTCCGGAAACTTCATATCGTCTTATTCGGACGCGCATTCATTCTACAGAGTGACCACAAACCGCTTGTGTACATCAAGTCGGCCAAACATGTGAACAGCCGCGTGTTACGGTGGAGCCTCATTCTTATGGAGTACGACTTTTCGGTCGAGTATATTAAAGGCAGAGACAACATAGACGCAGATTACATGAGCCGTTTGCCAACTCCGTGAGCAACGTCTGTAGGAAGAATCGATGCTCAATGGTATTATTAGCTTATGATGTGAACCTTACAGCGCGGTACAAGTATCATGACGCTTTAGTTCTGTGACTTGTGTCTTTTTTTTCTTGGTGTGTACTTTTGTGACCGAATGTGCCGAGTGTGCGGGGCTCGGAACTGCTATAGTGTGCAGCGGTGCTTACGTGTGTGTTTCCGACAGCGAACCAACGTGCCCCCAGTGCCCTCAAGTTCTTCTACCGGAAGAACTTTCTTAAGTGGGGGGTGATGTGATGTAGTAGCTTTAAAAAATGCGAGCACCAGCAGACGACAGCGCCACATCACCTGGAAGACGAGAAGAATGAAGAAGAGGCATGGCAGCGCGCCCATTGAAAAAAGAAGAGGAGACGCTCGCGGAGAACGAAGCCGTTCGGACGCCGGCAAGACGACGCAAGGGAGCCTAGGGCGAACCCGCAACTACGCGCGAGGTTCGAAAGGCCGGGTTCCTGTCCTCGAGCCATTGACGTCCTCGGGGCACGGCGTGTCGGCGTGGCCAAGCACGAGTTCTCGGTGAGTGGTCCTGTGGACATCTCCGGTACGGCGAGCGCCCTCGAAAGACCGGAGCTGCTGACCACGTCCTCCGAGCCGACGGCGCTGACAATGTGCGGCTATGCCTAGACCTGGGAATGCCCCTTACCGTGGTATGCTGACCTGGAACCCAAGCGACGACAGCATCCGAGCACGCAACGGGTCCCCCTTCAAGGCACCGGGCTACGGCACAGACTGTGAGACTGTTTTCTCCTTTCTTTCGTGTGTGAACTGCGTGCGTGTACGACTTATGGTACTGTATGTGCAATGGTTTTTTTTTTGTTCGTCCAATATAACTTCCGTTAGTTTTCCTCACTGTCTCCATCTTCCTCGCGTCACACGCCTTGCTATGTGACGAACCTAACACACGACAGACAGGTGGTATGGACAGATACGATTCTAAAGTGGCACCAATATCTAAGATAGGTCGAGTCCGGGGCATAAATAGACGTAGCCACAAGCGCCGAGCCAATTCAGACATAGGGTATAATAACATGCAGGGTGGTAGGAACAGGCTGAAGTGGGAAGAGATAAAAGAACAGCTCAGGGAAGAGAGCCCGATGATTTACGGTTTTGTAGAAACACATCTCAGGGACATGGAACAACCTCCAAACAATCCGGACTGCACGTGGCAATATTGTAATAGAACAGAAGGCAGCAGAAAGGGGGGTGGTATTGGGGCATTCATTCATAAAAGTACAGACTGGCAAAGGGTCAAGCAGGAGTGCAAGAAACATTTATGGCTAAAAGGGAAAGTGGCAGGTCAGATGACACTCCTTGGTTTCGTGTACTTGTGGACGGGAGCAAAGGCCAGACAGGAAAACCAGGCAATGGTAGAGTATATATCAAAGGACATTCAGGAGTTAGGAAGAGAGTGCGAGATAATTATACTAGGAGACATGAATGCGCACATAGAAGATATAGATGGGTATACCGACCCGACAGGCAAACAAAATGATCAGGGATATGTGTGAAAGGCTTGATTTGATCATTTGCAACAGTACCGAGAAGTGTGAAGGGCAAATAACATGGGAGGTAGGAAGGCTGCAGTCAACGATAGATTATGCACTGATGTCACATGGGATGTATGATAAGCTCAGGGGAATGCACATAGATGAAGGTGGCTCCAGAAGTCTGGGTAGTGGTCACAAACGTATCAAGCTAAGTTTTGGAAGAGCAGTGAAAGTGGGAAGGAGACAAGATGAGCAACTACAGGAAAATTTTTATCCAGAAAGGCAAATTGAAATTGCCACTAAACAAATTGAGAAAGTAATCACGGAGGATAATATGACAGTGTGGACATACACGAATCTAATTAGACTCTTTGAGCTAGAGCTTGCTAAGAAGCGTGACAAGTCACCCCGGAAAAGAAGACACAAACCCAAAAGAAGTTGGTGGGATGAGGTAGTTAAGAGAGCCATAGCAAAACGTCAGGAAGCCTCTAGGGAACAGAGACATGCTAAACAGCGGGGTGAACCGACAGATGATGTTGAAAGAAAATGGGCAACCTTTCTAAGCTGTAGAAGGGATGCATCCCTTCTGATCAATGAAAAGATTGGAAGAAAGGGAGCTCAGTGGCTGGCAGAAGTACGTAAAAAAAAAAGATAGAGAGGCAGCTGCAAAATTTCGGAACCATTTAAACTCCCTAAGAAATGAGACGAGCCTTGAGCAGAGTTTTATAACTACAGCCCAAAGTGCTAGGCTAGAAGGGGATGAAGCTATTGAATATATAAGGACAAGGGTGACAGAAAAATTTCAACAAAGAAGTACTTTATGCACCACAATAGATAACGACGAATCAAGTGGTGCAATGGCTTCATTTTCACAACGAGAGTGGGAAAGGGCTGAAAAAAGGGTTCCTAATAGTACATCAACAGGCCCAGATGGCATTCTAATTATGCTGATAAAGACATTAGGTCCGAAGTCTAAGCAGGCTTTGAGAGAGGCAGTCAGCAAAATAATAATTGATGGAGAAGTTCCCGATGAATGGAAACTTAGCAGGATGAGCAGGATCTATAAAGGAAAAGGGGACAAAGCTGACATAAACAACTACCGTCCTATAACAGTGACATCAGTCGTCTACAGGCTGACGATGTAGATTATAAAGGAAAGACTGCAGGCATGAATAGAGGATGAGGGGGTGCTGGAAGAACTGCAGAATGGGTTTCGGAAACACAAGAGGTTGGAAGACAATCTGTTCTCACTGACGCAGTGCATCGAAATAGCAGAAAAGGAACACAGGCACCTATGGCTAGCATTTCTGTATATCAAGGGAGCGTATGATAGCGTGGTCCAAGCGGATGGACATCATTTGAGGGCAGGGAAGCTAGCAGCAAGATAAAATTCGAGAAGCGATTGAGAGAAATGGGGGAGGAGCGTTGGGCTAGGAAGGTTTTCAGCTACTTGTACATGAAGAATGTCGATACAAAATGGAGGAAGCGAACCAGGAAATTGACTGGTAAATACTTAGAAAACAGCAGGTGGCCAACCCAAAAAGAACTATCGGTTAAGAAGAAAGTGAAGGAAACGGAGACTGACATGTGGAGAATGGGCATGATTAAGAAGTCCGCACTAGAGATCTATCGAACTTTTAAGCAGGAAATTGCCAAGGAAAGGATCTATGATAATACTCAGGGTAATTCTCTACTGTTTGAGGCCAGGACGGGAGTACTGCGAACCAAGACATATCGGGCCAAATACGAAGGGGTAGACACAGTATGCTGTGCGTGTGGAGAGGAAGAAGAAACTGCCGAACACTTGATAATGTTCTGTAAAGGGCTTCACCCTATAGTTCAGGATGATGGCGCAGAGTTTTTCAAAGCACTGAGGTTTAGGGACCGGGAGGGCAAAATAGACTTTAAGTGGATAGACTTAACTAGAAGGAGGTTATCTGATTGGTGGCTAAAGTCAAAGCACAAGTGAAAATTAAACCTTTCACTGCAAAGTACGAATTCTCAAACTCACTTTTTAAAGAAAAAAAAATAAATCTAGTTTTTGGTTCATTAAGTATTACGGCTTGGTGGCGCTTGACATCGCCCGATCTAAAGGGTACAGCCACATCCACCCGCCCGCCCGCCCGCCCGCCCGTCCGTCCGTCCGTCCGTCATCAGTGGTTGGAAAGGGCAGACAACATTATTGCAGCAGTTTTCGAGGGTGCGATAATTACTTAAGAAAAAAAAAGAAATGGTATTTTTGTTGGGCGATGAGGGGGGTGCGAGAATTATGCGAGTGCGAGGATTACGCGAATAAATACCTTAATTATGTCTTAAGTGATTGTCACGTCGTGAACATGTCTCGAAGCAGCCATTTTCGAGAGCCATGTCCTCGCAACGCACAAATAACAGACGGTAATCTCCCGGAGCGAGCATAAGGCCAGTGGTGAGGCTGATCGATTTGATTGATATGTGGGGTTTGATGTCCCAAAACCACCACATGATTATGAGAGACGCCGTAGTGGAGGGCTCCGGAAATTTCAACCACCTGGGGTTCTTTAACGTGCACCCAAATCAGAGGACACGGGCCTACAACATTTCCGCCTCCATCGGAAATGCAGCCGCCGCAGCCGGGATTTGATCCCGCAACCTGCGGGTCAGCAGCCAAGTAGCTTAGCCACTAGACTACCGCAGCGGGGTAATGGCAAAGCTGATCGTCGAGTCGTGAACATGTCTCGAAGTAGCGATTTTCGAGAGCCATGTCCTCTCGACGCACAAGTAGCAGACGACGATCTCCCGTAAGGAACACTGGGCCAATGGCGAGGCGAGCTGCGGCAACATGGCGGCCACAGCCAATCAGGAGTCTCGAAACGACCTTCAAACATTTGTTTTTGTGTGCTTGTTTTTAAAGGGAAGAGCCAGTTGAGGCAAGAAATTTAAATATGGAGAAATGCTCTTCTTGATAAGCCCAATAAACCGGCTCCCGACGGCACTACCACGAAGCTATAATTTTTCGAAAATCGCTGTTCTCTTGCGATTTCCAGAAAAAAGTTTCACTACCTAGGAAGGTGAAACGAATTTTCCGAAACACTTCTACACGGTTTTCAGTGTAGATATTTTGGAATCAGATAGAAAAAGGGTTTCACAAACTGAAGGCTTGATTTTCACAAAAATTGTTTTTTTAGTATTTCTCGCGGTACTAAAACCACGTCCCCCCTTAAGGGAGGGGCTTTGGGATCGTTTACAAACAACAAGCGAGCAAAAAGCAAATGTTTTAAGGTCGTTTTGAGGCCCTTGATTGGCCGTGGCCGCCATGTTGCCTCAGCTCGCCTCCCCATTGGCCCAGTGCTCGCTCCCGGAGATCGTCTGCTGCTTGTGCGTCGCGAGGACATAGCTCTCGAAAATCCCCACTTCTTTATGACGTGTTCACGGCTTGATAATCACTTAAGAGATAACTACGCTTTAGTTACGAGCAGAAAGCGAATGCGCGATCAGGTTACTACGAGCGGGAGCGCAGTCTACAGGCGCCGCGCGTCATCGGAGTCGTCTTTAGCCCTAACTCCGCCAACAGCGAGACTGCAGGCAGGAACGACGCGCTAGCGCATTTGTGGCGACGTGCTTGTTCACAAGCAATGAAGCTGAAAGTGGCGGCACGATCCGATTACTACGAGTGGCCGCCCCGGATGCACGATTAGATTACTACGAGCGGCGCGCAGCGGTCTACGAGTGCAGCGCGTCATTGGAGTCGGCTTTAGGCCTAACTCTGCTGACAGCGAGACTGCGGGCAGGAACGACGCGCAAGTGCACTCTTGGCGACGTGCTTCTTCGCAAAGAATGTACCACATCACTCGCTAGCTCCTCTGAATCCCGTACGGGCATTTTACGCATCGGCAGCGGACAACACAGCCAAGCTCGTCACCCCTCCCCCCTTCACTGCCAAGGATCGCTCGGAACAGCGGCTAGCAGTTCTGCGTGTCGTCATTTGAAAATGCAATGCTAAGTGCAATGTGTGCCTATTTTTTGTCTTCGTAGTCACACAATTCGCGCATCGTCATCGAACGCCGCCGGCAAGTGCATTACGCGCCGGCTGCACTGTCCACGCAGCCGCGCACCCCACGGTCATATGCAGTGCTGTCAATAAGCTTTTGTGATGCGATTCAGAGTGCTTGGAGCTGTGCTTGATATCGCCCCGTGCATATATGAATGTTCCGAGGTTAATGAATTGCTGTAAATTAGAGTTTCCGCGACCGGCTGTATGATGATGCGTTTCACAGCTAGAGCGGCGAAAGAGCATGTATAAATCAGGGGCACGAATTTTTATATGCCCGTTTCGTGTCATTAATTATACTGCTAGAAATTCCCGTGCCACCAGTCTTCTGCTCATAACCTTGTTATTTAGAAAGAAGGCATAGGCCGTCATGGTGTGATCCATTTTTCTGATGCAATAAACCTCTCTCCAAATACAGAAAAGTTCAGTGAATATTTGCAATCAAGTACTTAATTACGCTAATTACAACTTCAGCACAAAAGATATATGCAATAATTTCAGTATATGGTTTTATTCAGTTGCAATCTTTTCTGTCATACCTATCACACCACTCCTCCATACAAAAAACTTGGTTTGAAATCCATACTTGTTCTTTGTAAATCATGAAAAGGAGTAAATCATGAAAAGAAGTCAAATATCACAAGACAAACCTGAGATCACAATTTTTAGGTGTCTTAGAGACGTAAAGAAAAGTTGAAACTTTAAACGCAGTTTTCTCAATACTGATTTTTTTTTTTTTTTGACATTATGCTCAGCCCCTCCACATGGTTCAATGAAGAAATAATTTGTTTCTCGTAATGTATTTGTGGTATCGCTTCGAAATTTTTATGGAAGCACTGTGAGGTCATTCTTAGTGTCTGTGCCAAGTTTCATCAATATCCAACGAGAAACAAAAACGTTCATTGAAAAAAGCCCGTTGAAAACTTCAACAGGCTTTTTCTCACAAGTATGTTTTGGACATTGTGCATTGTTCGTGGAAAGAGCAGCATAGAAATGACTGGACCGATTTTGATTCTGTTTTTTTTCCTGAATTCTTGAACACTGATTGTGGGTATAGCAATCTTCAATTTCTGTTTTATGGCCCTGTTATTTTTCTAGACGATGATTTGTCCGTGCCACTATTTCTGCCAATGTGTGTCGGCAGCCATGATGATCTCTAAAAAGAAGAGAGAATTTACTAAAAAAATTCTGAGAGTGCCATACCCTGTAGCTTTCTTTTGAGTAAAGACCAACACCATTCGCAGCTTCCTGGCATGTTTTGTTGTAGCGCTAGGCTTTCAACGAGCAGACCATGTAATTGGATCGTGTAGCATTATGTAACTTGAGAACTACTGAAGCTATCATGATGAAACTGCATATTTCCCTATTCGAGACACTTATGAGTATGCATACCAAATTTCACTGCTGTAGGTCAACAAATAAAAAAGTTTTTTTTCAATGCCACCTCCCCTCTTAAGTGCCTGACAAGGATTGAAAAAGCAAGCCAAAGGATTTTGTTTTGCTGAATGTTTTCCTGTTTGTACTATGTTATTTCATAATAATGAAATTCTAGAGATAGCAAAACTTTTTCTTTGTTTCCCCACTGATTTCACAACTGTATATATTAGTGCAAAGGCCAATATTAGCTACAAAAAAAGTATAGTTACAGCAAAGCGATTCAGGCTATGAAAGCAAAGTCCAGATATTTGACAGGAGTGCTTAGTAGCAATGTCTTGAAGAGACTCGAGTTTCCCCTAAGACAACCCAATTGATGGATAAATCAATTAATGCAGCGTCCTTTTCTTTTCTCACAATACCTGCCAGTGTTGAGTCATGGCGTGCCAGACACCCACTTTGCCCAGGTGACTCAGAGCAACCAGCTGGCTTCCAATGAAGAACAGGCTGTCCACAGCAACGCTCAGGTGGAACACACCTGAGCACAAAGAACAAAAGCATACCACCTGAGGACTTCGAAGTATGGGAAAGGGCAAAAAAGACTGCTAATCTCATAACACCCTCTTATTGTGTCTCTGCTACAGTAAAAAATGCACTTTGAGGGAAGAGCGCAAAAACAGGAAGGAGAAAGATTGAACTCGCGAAACAAGCGCTGACGAACAACTGTGTGTAAATTTATTACACCAGAAAATATATAGCTAAAAAGAAGAACAAAAACAAAAACCATTCTGTGCACATAAGACCGAAAAGCAAAAACTAATCTGCCACGAGTCGAAATGTACAGGTTATCTACTCAGAACATTATATATATATTTTTTTTTCGAGGAGGGAGAGTGAAGGCTCACTGACGCACAAGTTTCCTTTCGTCTTGATATGAAAAGCCTCATCAATTTCGCGCTCTGCCTTGATACGATATCGTGAGAGTACCTTGCATTCATGAAAGAGCGGGGCGCATGAATGCAAGATTTTCTCAAAATATTGTTACGTCTACGAGAGGGGTTTATTCAGAGCTGACGTAACAGTCAACTGGATGGTATACAGCAGTGAACGCGCACCAGCGAGCTCTTGCCATCAACCGAACGTCCTCTTCTTCTGCCACCACACTGTTCCCCGCTACACAGGTGCACATACCTAAATTACACACTTGGTAGCATTTCCTTCCGCGCAGACGAAGCCCACTGGATGAGTCAAACAGTCTCTCGAGGAATAAAGCGCTTCAAACGTGCAACATGAGCAAGTTCAGTTATTGCAGACCGTCGGCCGTTCGAATGGAGACGCGCTATGCGGTAAACTAAATCACTGGTACGGTCTAGAACAAGATAAGGCCCCGCATAGTGCGCTAGCAGTTTCTCGCTCAAACCGCGTTTTCTAGTTGGTGTCCACAGCAACACTAGGTCGCCACAATTGTACGTCACATGTCGGCGTTGGTGGTCAAAATTTGCCTTCGAGCGGTCTTGCGAAGCAAGATTGCGCAAATAAGCAAGGCGTCTAGCTTCTTCTGCTCGAATATGCAGGGATCATGGTGGTCCAAACGCGGGAATATGGAATTCAGGAGATGACGAGGTGGTCGAGCATATAGAAGAAAGAAAGGACTGTAGCCGGTAGTTTCATGCTGTGCGGTGTTGAATGCATATGTGATAAAAGGTAGAATACTGTCCCAGTCCTTGTGATCTGATGCGACATACATAGACAGCATGTTTGAGAAAGTTCTGTTCGTTCGTTCAGTTAGACCGTTGGTTTGGAGATGATATGGTGTAGAGTGCCGGAACCTTGAGGCGCAGACACGAAGCATCTCTTGCACTAAGTCTGCTGTGAATTGTCGGCCACTGTCCCCGATTACAATTTTGTGTGGTCCACGCCAAAAAATTACGAAACGTAGCATGAAGGAAGACACATTGGCTGCAGTTGCCGATGGTATGGCAGCTGTCTCACAGTATCGTGTTAAATGGTCGGTGCAGATGACTATCCAGCGATTTCCATCAGAAGACAGGAGAAAGGGCCCAAGGAGGTCAATCCTGACTTGCTCGAATGAAGTTCTAGGGGGCGGCACCGGATGTAATCGCCCTAAAAGAGTACTTGTTGGGCACTTATGACGTTGATACTCGTTACAGTTAGACACGTACTGTTCCTTCGTCTGGAGCATTTTGGACCAGTAGAATCTTACTTGAAGACGGCAAAGAGTTTTCACTGTGCCTAGATGACCGGATGTTGGCAAATAAGCAAGGCGTCTAGCTTCTTCTGCTCGAATATGCAGGGATCATGGTGGTCCAAACACGGGAATATGGTATTCAGGAGATGACAAGGTGGTCGAGCATATAGAAGAAAGAAAGGACTGTAGCCGGTAGTTTCATGCTGTGCGGTGTTGAATGCATATGTGATAAAAGCTAGAATACTGTCCCAGTCCTTGTGATCTGATGCGACATACATAGACAGCATGTTTGAGAAAGTTCTGTTCGTTCGTTCAGTTAGACCGTTGGTTTGGAGATGATATGGTGTAGAGTGCCGGAACCTTGAGGGGCAGACACGAAGCATCTCTTCCACTAAGTCTGCTGTGAATTGTCGGCCACTGTCCCTGATTACAATTTTGGGTGGTCCACGCCGAAAAATTACGAAACGTAGCATGAAGAAAGACACATCGGCTGCAGTTGCCGATGGTATGGCAGCTGTCTCGCAGTATCGTGTTAAATGGTCGGTGCAGATGACTATCCAGCGATTTCCATCAGAAGACCGGAGAAAGGGCCCAAGGAGGTCAATCCCGACTTGCTCGAATGAACTTCTAGGGGGCGGCACCGGATGTAATCGCCCTAAAGGAGCACTTGTTGGGTGCTTATGACGTTGATACTCATTAAAGTTAGACACGTACTGTTTTTTCGTCTGGAGCATTTTGAGCCAGTAGAATCTTACTTGAAGACGGCAAAGAGTTTTCGCTGTGCCTAGATGACCGGATGTTGGGTCATCATGTATAGCCTGCATTACATAAACACGAAGACTCTTCGGAACCACCAGAAGATATCGTGAGCCGGTGCTGGAGTAGTTTTTTTTTGTAAACTAGCCCGTCTCGGATGCAGAAGCGTGTAAGCGATGATTTTGGTTTGGTAGCAAGAAGTTGCTGTATGGTGCTGTCCCTTTGTTGCTCATCCTTAAAGGTCTTGGCATCGGGTAATGGTTGGTGCAGTGATGCGATGTAAGTGTCGAAGTTGTCCGCGTCACATTCCGTCGTTGGAAGCGGTAGTCGCGAAAGACAATCTGCGTCAGTGTGACGTCGGCCACTTTTGTAGGAAACCGTGAACTCCTATTCTTGTAGACGAAGTGCCCAGCGCGCCAGCCGACCAGATGGGTCACGCAGATTGACCAACTAGCCGAGAGAATAAAGGTCTGTCACGACGGTAAAGGGGCGTCCGTACAGGTAGGACCGGAAGCGCTGCACTGCGAAGATTACTGCGAGGCATTTTTGCTCTGTGACTGTGTAGTTACGCTCGGACTTGCTGAGTGAGCGACTTGCATACACTACGACATGTTCTTGGGTATCCAATCCTTGAACCAGGACAGCACCTACACCAATATCGCTGGCGTCTGTGTGAAGCTCAGTGAGAGTCAGAGGATTGAAGTGCCGAAGAATCGGATGAGACGTCAAAAGAAACTTCAATTCCGAAAAAGCAGACTGACATTCAGGGGTCCAGTCAAACTGCGCACCTTTCTGAAGCAGACACGTGAGGGGGTATGCGATATTGGCAAAGCCAGGAATGAATCGGCGAAAGTATGAACAAAGCCCCAAAAAGCTGCGCAGTTCTTTCACCGAGTGAGGTTGCTTAAATGCTTCCACTGTGGCCGTCTTGACAGCATCTGGTCTTATGGCTTCTTTGTCTACTAAGTGTCCAAGGACGAGTGTTTAGCGCTCTCCAAAACGCACCAAATGGCACCAAGCGAGCTTTGCTTAGGCAGTCCAGCACGAGGCCAAGGCGCGTGCTGTGCTCACAAAAGGTGCGCCCAAAAATTACAATGTCGTCCAAGTAACACATACACACTTCCCACTTCAATCCACGCAGAATGTTGTCCATAAAGCGCTCAAATGTTGCAGGTGCGTTGCAGAGTCCAAACGGCATCACATTGAATTCAAATAGTCGATCTGTTACAACAAATGCCGTTTTTTTCTTGTCTTCCTCGTGCATTGGAATCTGCCAGCAGCCTGACCTCAAATCCACAGACGAAAAGTAAAAGGCCGATGATGGACAGTCGATAGCATCATCAATCCGCGGGAGTGGGTATACATCTTTTTTAGTAATGACGTTGAGACGGCGGTAGTCAACACAAAATCGCCATGTCCCATCCTTTTTCTTCACTAGAATTGCTGGAGCGGCCCACGGACTACATGATTCTTGAATTACATTTTTCTTGAGCATCTGGTAAACCTGTTCATTGATCACTGTGCGTTCCGAAGGCGATACACGATATGGTTTCTATCGGAGAGGTCTGTGGGATGTCGTGTCGATTCGGTGCTTTATACAAGAAGCAGGAAATGACAGTGGATTGTGCTGAGCGAAATCGAAAATACCGGCATGTTTGCGCAGAATACTCGCCAGTTCATTACGTTCCTTGGTGCTGAGTGACTTGTCAATCATAGCCATAATAGTGGTATCCCTGGCTAGCAGATTATCGCAACGAGTCTTATCTGGGCAATCGCTGCTTTTTTCAAGGATGGCAAGCGAGAATACTTGGTGTTCACGCATCTCTGCAAGTTTCAGACCCTCCGGCAGCACTGTTGGTTCGTCAGAGCAGTTAATCGCCCATAAACCAGTATGCCCTTGCACAACCGATAGCGTGCAGTAGGGTATTAAAACTGTCTTCTTTATGCAACTGAGATGCATGGGCTCCACAGTTGCGTCAAATGTTTTCTCGCTTGTAGGTGAACAGACAACAAGGACACATTTCGCAGACAATGGCGGCACAGTTGTGTCCACAGACACGCAAAGAGCACTTTCCTGACAGGGCGAGTTTTCTATAAACGCGACTGGGACATCGGAATCTACTGTAATTTGTCCCGTGCAACAATCGACAGTGGCACCACATAGCTTCAGTTTCAGTTTCAGTTTCAGTTTATTTAGCAATCTTTTTCAGCAATCAAGTTAAAGTACAGTGATTCAATATTTTCATATAATGGCAATGGTCAACACAAAACAAAATGTAAATCAGATTAAAAAGTGAAAAAGATGCAGGGACAGGAATTAAAAGCTGCTAAAAAGCAGCTTGACGGGATTCCTGACCCTGAGCAGATTGGCCACAGACTCGTGATGATATAAAAAAAAGAAATAAAATACAAGCAAGTAAAACAGAAAAAGTACAAGAACGCATAACACAAGCAAGTAAAATATCAACAAACTTAGCAGAAAATTTCAACTGCAGACATAATGTAAAATCGCAAACACTAAAAGAATGCAGCATAATATGGGAGAACAAAGTGAGAAGGAATACAAAAGAACATAATTTATATATATAAGAAACACTACCTTGAAGCAGTATGCATTACGAAAACACAAATACATGAAACAGCTCATGTTTGTACATGTGCATACGAAAAGGCAAAAATGCACCTCTATTCAAACGAATTATCAAATTGAATATGATACTATAAAATAATACATAGTGAAAATGAACTCGAGATTAATTGATCACATTCCCAGACTCTCTGGGGTTGCTACTTAAATATTCTTTTATCTGGTCGTTTGTCAGCGTATCAGGCGTAATGCCTTTGTTGTTTAGGTGATTCAAAAACTTCGGCATGATATGCTTAAGACTTTTAAAAACGTAATTCGTTCACAAAAACGGTATTTGCCATGTGTCTCTTTTCCTTATGTTGTAAGGTGTTGCGGGTGACTCTTTGAGCTGACACAGTGTCAGAAAATTGGTTTTACTTTTCAAACCATGTTTGTATTTAGCAAAGAGATTGAAATTGTACAGTTGCTCTACTTGGAGCACATTATATGTTGTAAATAATGTTGATGTATGAGCGCCGTAAAGAACACCTGCAATATGTCGTATTGCCTTCTTCTGTAGCCTGATCAATTTTAATTTGTTCTTTTGCGTGGTGTTTCCCCAGACGAGGGTACAGTAATTGATGTGCAAGTGAAATAAAGCATTATAAATGAGGAGTTTAACTTTTGGAGAAACTATATCTCAGAATTTCGAAAGCACTCCACATGCCTTGGCAAGCTTTTTGGCAACATCATACACATGCAAATCCCAGTTTAAGTCTTCACTGAAAGTGACCCCCAATATTTTAACGTCTAGTACAATCCCAATCTCTTTGTCACCGAGGTGTAAGTCTAAGCTAGAATATATATTTTTATTCGTTGGTTTGAATAGAACAGCCTTTGTTTTAGCAGCACTGATAACAAGAGAATTCACTTCCCTCCATTTTTGTAGCTTTTCTAGCACGTCGTGAGCTAGTATACTAAGATTAGATACGTCGTCGGATTGAAGGAACAAGCTTGTGTCATCGGCGTAAATTGAAAATTCGATGTTCTCGCTAACTCTTACTATGTCGTTTACGTAGATGTTAAATAACACGGCCTAACACACTTCCTTTGCGGAACACCGGTGTTTATGTCTAATAGCGAAGAACTTTTTCCTTTAATGCTGACACATTGTTTTCTATTCCCTAGATAAGATTTGACGAGATTTAGGGCTACACCCCGGAAACCATAATGTTCTAGTTTAGTAAACAGAGTTTGGTGGTGTATTCTGTCAAATGCCTTAAAAATATCAATATAAATACCCAGTGTTAGCTTCTTTTCCTCAAATCCCTTTAAGATAATTTCTTTTTGTGCTAGCAAAGCGTGCTCACTTGATAAACGTTGACGAAAATCGAATTGTTCTGACGCAATCAAAGAATGCTTATCGCAGAAAGATATAATTCGCTTACAGATCACCTTTTCTAGCCCTTTAGAAATAACAAGCAATATTGCGATTGGACGGTAATTTGAGAAGTCATTCTTATTTCCCCGATTTGTACAACACGCTAACTTTAGCGTGCTGCATTTTCTTGGGGAAAACTCCTGTGGCTAGACACAAGTCGAACTGAGACGTAAGTAGAGACACTAGAAGAACAAGTACGTGTTTAATTGGGCCAATTTGAATGTCATCAATATCGCGCGCTTTACTATTCTTGAGACCTATAAAAGTGGAATGCACTTCCTGTTCCGTTACTGGTTCTAAGAACGCAGATTTCATATTTGATGTGCCCATAAACTGCAAAATACAGCGTTTGTCCACACATGACGTGCTATTTGAGACCAGCGTCATGAAATATTTGAAATTATTTGCCAGTTTTTCACCGCTAAGTATTTCATTATGCACTATGAGCTCCAGTTCCTTAGTTTGGCGAGGGCCAGAGTAAATCAGCCGATTTATTTCCTGCCATAAAAAATCGAGTCCCAGAATAAAGTCATGCGTAGTATGAGGGAGAACAGCAAACTCTGCAACAAAGTTCTGGCACGCCAAACTAACAGTCACAGTGCAGACATAACAAGTTGTAACACCTCTCCACTCACTCCACGAAACGTATCAGGACGGTCCCAATGAAACATAACTTTTCGTCCAAGGAGGCGCGTAAAAACTAAACTCATCACTGACACGGTTGCACCTGTGTCCACCAATGCCAGTGTTAGTACACCATCGATAAGCACTCGAACCTTATTTCTAAACATGGAAGCTAACGGAGGTATATCTATTGAAATCGAAGACTGTCCGGCCACCTCACCTCCAACGACAGCGCCAGCTAGTTTTCTGCAAGAGGCGTGAAGTGGTGGCGCCGAGGAGACGGTGATCGGTTGGCGCGTGGGGCAGGCGGTGGTGTCACACTGTGGTCAGAGACCGGAGATTGGTTTCGTAGCAGTCCTGGGATTTTGTAAGACGTGCTTCCCGGGAATGTGGGTGCTCGGGTAACGCCGGAACGGTTATATCTCAGTGATCGGTCGTACCTTGGCGGCTGACGGTAGTTGCAATACCTGGCAATGTGGCCTTCGAAGCCACAGTTGTAGCAGACTGGTAGAGGACGCCCGCCGAACCAATGCTGAGACCGCTCAGCTGTGAAGGGTCGGTGACGACCTTGCTGAGCGGGGGCTGCTCACCTCTGTGTGGCGGGGCCGTGACGAAGGCGTTGGCCATAGCGCTGGTCAGCTGCGAATGAGTCACAACGTGGCTATGGAGTTCCAGTTTCGCTGACGTTTGTCACACATACCGATGATGGAAAAGGAGCTAATGGCACCGCCATGTAGTAGGATGGATCGGTAGGTGGAGGAGGAATAGTTTCGTCAACCCCACCACCATGTCGCTGCAGCTCTTCACGCACTATTGCCCGAATAGTAGCGGCAAGGTCGGTGGGCGTGCTCACGTAACATTTGCCAGCCTACCGAATTTCGGGGCAATGTGACGAGTCTTCAGTTTTTCAAACGTGCGGCAGTGATGTTGGACGTCGGAGACAGAGGTGAGGTCATCCCTGCCTATCAGAAAATTGTAAACGTCTTCCGCTATGCCTTTCAAGAGGTGTCCGACCCTGTCTTCTTCAGACATCTGCGGGTTTATAATCTTGCAAAGCTTAAAAATGTCCTCTATATAAGCAGTGCACGTTTCTCCAGGAGTCTGAGCTCTTCCAGCGAGAGTCCGCTCCGCGCTTTTCTTTTTTGAGTCAAAGTCACCAAAACACTTCTTCAGTTCTTGAGAAAAAGAGCCCACGTTGTCAGACTCGTCGTGATTTTCATACCACATCAGGGCAGTGTCCGTGAGAAACAGTGCTACGTTATTCAGCTGATTGATAGAGTTCCAGTGGTTGTATTGGCTCACCCTTTTGTAGTGTGTTAGCCACGCGTCCACATCTTCTCCTGCCATTCCCGCGAACGGGCGGGGTTCCATGTAGTGATGCCTAGGTGTAGGCAGCGTAGACCTGCGAGAAGTCGAGAGAGTTGATTCCCGACCTTCGCTCTCGGCCATGACGGTTGTTGTCGGTGGCAGACCGGCAAGATGACGGCTCCGGCGAACTCTAAACAGCTGTGGCTCCGTGGTTTGTCGACATGCCGTACCCAGCACCTCCACCACTCTGTTACGTCTACGAGAGGGGTTTATTCAGAGCCGATCAAACGGTCGACTGGACGATATACAGCAGTGAATGCGCACCAGCGAGCTCTTGCCATCAACCGAACGTCCTCTTCTTCTGCCACCACCCTGTTCCCCGCTACACAGGTGCACATATCTAAATTACATATGTGGTAACAATATCGTAACAAAATAGAGCACGAAATTAACAAGGCTTTTCATATCAAGACAAAAGCGGTTGTGAATAACAACCACGGCGTCACGAAGGCACGCGCACACATAGTATATGTGTAGCAATCTTCTGAGACAACTGCTGTGAACACAAATGCGGCGTCCACGTGATCATAAGCGACCACGAAAGTACGCATGCATCCAACATACACTGACTCTGCTGCAATACTGCGGACAAAACCATGGTAGACGAGACCACAGACAGCAACGACACATTTCTGAAGGCATACACAGGGCCAGTGTGTACAGATTTTGAAAACAAAACTACCGTTTACTGCAACTGCAGTACAGGAAGCAACAAGTGGAATCACCGATAGTTAATAAACTTGTTAAGGCGTTTATTAGCCGGCAACCAGCGAGCATACAAAATGGCGACAGTCACGGCCAAGCACGGAATCTCAGCGCGAGCGGCGTTCTTGTTGGGTAGCCCCACTAAGAGGTACTCAAGAGTTCGACCCATTTCAGAGTTTGGAGGCTTCGCTACAATTACCCCGGGGTCGAAGAGGGAGCCGCCTGGCGACCTAACAGCTTGTTACTATGAGCGGGTCATAATAAGCCTTCAGGCACTCCCCGTTGACGATGTCGTGCCCACGGCGGCGCATATCTGAAGATTGTTCAATGGGTTCGATCAGATAGTTGACGGGAGAGGTGCGCTCGATGACACAGTAGGGGCCTTCGAATTTGGGAAGTAGTTTGGAAGAGAGGCCAGCTGCAGAGGTCGGGATTGAGAGCCATACAAGCGCACCAGGAAGAAACGTGGGCTCAGAAGTGGCGGAGCCATTAAAAATACTTTTCTGCGGCTCTTGCTCATGTGTCGTAAATGTCTTGGCAAGCTCACGACACTCTTCGGCAAGCCTGGCTGTCTCAGAAATGGGTGCACACTCAGATGGATCCGCGTGTATGGGAGTATCATGTCCATGGTGTGCGACGGGTGCCTTCCGTACAGCAAGTAGAAAAGTGAAAAACCGGTTGTGCTCTGAGGGGCGGTGTTGTAGGCGTAGGTGACGAAGGGCAGTATATTGTTCCAATTCGAGTGGTTGGCAGCGACGTACAAGAGCATGTCGCCGAGGGTGCGGTTAAAGCGTTCGGTGAGGCCATTCGTCTGCGGGTGGTAAGCAGTAGTTTTCCGGTGGACAGAATGGCACTCCGTCAGAATGGCTTCTTTGACTTCCGACAAGAAGACACGGCCTCAATCGCTGAGAAGCTCTTGGGGTGGTCCGTGGCGCAGTATGAATCGATGCAGCAGGAAGGATGCAACATCGTGTGCAGTAGCCGCAGGGAGAGCGGCGGTTTCGGTGTATCGCGTTAAATGGTCTACGGCAACGATGGCCCAGCGGTTACCAGCCGACGTCAGAAGAAGTGGTCCATACAAATCGGTACCTACGCGCCCAAAGGGACGGTCAGGGCAAGGTAACGGTTGCAGAACGGCGTGCGACATGTGTGCCGACGGTTTGCGGCGTTGGCAAGTAAGGCAACAGCGAACGAACTGCTGCACGTAGCGGTACATCCCGTGCCAGAAGTAGCGTTGTCGAATGCGGTAATAAGTTTTGGATACCCCAGAGTGCGCACATTGCGGATCAGAATGGAAAGATTCACATATCTCCGACCGCAGACTGCGGGGTACGACGAGTAACCACTGCCGGCCATCGGAGTCATAACTGCGTCGGTGTAAGAGGCCGTCACGGATGGCGAAATGATGAGCTCGACGACGCAAGGCACGCGTGGATGGTGTTGCGGACGGATCAGAGAGCAAGTCGATCAGCGGGGCGATCCAATCATCCTTTCGCTATTCGGTAGCGAGGATGTTAACATCGATGGCAGATACAGCAATTGAGGTTACTGAGCAGGGCACGCCGTCTTGAGGTAGAGGGGAGAGTGAGAGGACATCGGCGTCAGCATGCTGGCGTCCGTTGCGGTACAGCACACGGATGTCGTAGTATTGTAAGCGAAGAGCCCAATGGGCGAGACGGCCTGAGGGATCCTTCAATGATGAAAGCCAGCATAGTGCATGATGGTCGGTGACGACATCGAATGGGCTACCATACAAATAAGGTCAAAACTCTTTCTTCGCCAGGCACTCTTTCTCCGTAACGGTGTAGCTTGTCTCGGCTCTCGTGAGCATACGGCTTGCATGTGCTATGACATATTCAGGGAATCCGGGTTTGCGCTGCGCCAGGACAGCACCGAGGCCTACACCACTGGCGTCCGTGTGCACCTCCGTTGGGGCTGTAGGGTCGTAGTGGCGTAGAATGGGAGGCGACATCAACAAATGGCGGAGCTTCGCGAACGCGATGTCGCACTCGGATGACCACGAATTGAGGGGCCCGTTACTTCCAAGGAGCTTCGTCAGCCGTGATATTATCGTGGCGAAGTTTTGTATGAAGTGTCGGAAGTATGAGCACAGGCCCACGAAACTACGCAGTTCTTTGACAGATGCAGGTTTGGGGAATTCGGCCACGGCCCGAAGCTTGACAGGATCTGGAAGAATGCCGTTTTTGGACACGACGTACCCCAGGATGATGAGTTGCCGTGCTGCAAAGCGGCACTTTTTCAGATTTAGTTGTAAGCCGGCATTGCTCACACGCGCGAGAACTTCTTTCAGACACTGGAGATGTGTGGAGAAATCCGGAGCGAAGACAATGACATCGTCGAGGTAACACAAGCACGTGTGCCATTTCAAGAACGGTGT
Source organism: Rhipicephalus annulatus (assembly GCA_013436015.1). NCBI lineage: Eukaryota > Metazoa > Arthropoda > Arachnida > Ixodida > Ixodidae > Rhipicephalus > Rhipicephalus annulatus. The sequence continues at coordinate 39,339 of WOVY01002894.1, read as the reverse complement.
CCATCATGCGCTCAAAGGTCGCAGGTGCATTACATAGACCAAACAGCATGACGTTGAACTCGTATGGCGTGACGAAGACGGCCTTTGGTCGAGCGTCGTCAGCCATAGGTACTTGCCAGTACCCGGAGCGCAGATCGAGAGAAGAAAAAAAATCAGCTCCATGAAGGCTGTCAATCGCATCATCGATGCGTGGCAGTGGATAAACATCCTTGCGAGTGATATTATTAAGCCGTCTGAAGCCCACACAGAACCGCACAGAACCGTCTTTCTTCACAACAAGAACAGGAGACGCCCATGGACTGTCCGAGGGCCGAATAACGTCGCGTTGGAGCATATCGTCAACCTGATCATTAATTACCAGACGTTCCGCAGGCGACACGCGATATGGACGTTGCCATAAAGGTGGATGGGCACCAGTGTCGATGCGATGCGTAACAACGGACGTGCGACCGAGAGAACTTCGCCCGATATCGAAAGAAGAACGATATTCTTGCAACAGGTCCAGAAGCTCGGAACGCTGTACCGCCGTAAGGTTGTCAGCGATGGAGGGGCCAAATACATCAGCAGATGACGGATCAGAAGTGGAAACAGCATTGATGGTACGTGACCTGGGACAGCGCGTGTCATCGGGTACACCCAGGACTTGTGCGTCGTCGACTGATTCCACTCTGCCGAGACATTCCCCTCGAATCAAGGTAACAGTGTGCGGGGACGGGTTGGTTACAAAAACAGCAGCGCTGCCCTGGTTGACCTGCACGGTCGCGAAAGGTACTAGCAACCCTTTCCTGCTACAAGCGCAGTCGGATGGCGAAACGAGTGCAATTGTATGAGAGAGACCGGGGCAGTAGACAGACACAGCCGTCGTCGAGTTCGGAGGCACTGTTGTATCATCTTTCGTTAAAATCTTGCTCAGAGTCGAGGAACTGCCTTCTGGCGTCAAATGCAAGAAGGGTGAGAGTTCATTTTCGGCGGCGGCACAATAGATGACGGCATCATGGCCGGAGAGAAAGTCCCATCCCAGGATGACGTCATGAGAGCATGTCGGAATGATGATGAACTGGGCAACATACAGAACGTCCTGAATGACAACGCGAGCTGTGCACCCTGCTGTAGGATGAATACGATGCAAACTTGGGGTACGGAGGGACAACCCAGAAAGTGGCATCGTCACTTTTTGAAGTAAGCGGCAGAGCTTTTCGTCCATAACTGATACGGCAGCTCCAGTGTCAATAAGAGCCGATACACAAACACCGTCCACAAGAACGCCAATGACATTTGAGGGGCTGCTCTGAGGGCTTTCACATTGAGGTAGCGTCGCAGTCCTTGCCTCGGGGACTGCGACTAGTTTTCCCGCTCATGAGCAGCCGCATTTGGCCGTATGGGGGACAGGGAACGACGTCGTGGAGACGGCGATCTTCGATGTGGACCTGGGCGAGACCGAGATGGCATAAATGGCGGTTCTTCGTGATAAGGACGGCTGAGTTGGCCAGCAACAGGTGAAGAAATCGGAGCCGGCTGTACGCGATGGCAATAACGGGCTACGTGACCGGCGTAACCACAGGCAAAGCAGATGGGCCGGTTGTCGGGTGTGCGCCATCTGTTCACCGGGGTAGGTCTCACCCATGTCGTAAGGGCCGATGGACGGAACGGTCGCTGCATGGTGGACTGAAGCTGAGGCTGAGGGGTTAAGTCAACATACGTAGCGGGCATAGCCGCTGCAAAGGACGGAGGTCGAGCAGCAGCTTCAACGTACGTCAGAGGGGCGGGTGCTGGAACGACTTGGGGCGGCCTGGCAACCACTTGCGTGTAACTCAGGGATGCAGGAGCCGGAGGCTGTGGGGGGTGGTACGCAGGCATTACCTCCGCTGTTTCCTGTTCAATCGCTCGGCGGAGAGGAGAAAGAAGGGTAGTAGCCGATTGTTGAACAGCAGGTTGGTGGGCCAAGGACAGGAGCGAGAACTGACGCGCGATTTCCTCATGGATGAAGGACTTCAGGTCTGCCATCAACGCCACTTGGTCACAACTGGCCTCCAAGCCAGCAAGCGTTGCAGCTCGTGGTGGGGAGCGTCGGGTCATCGAACGCTGCCGGCGGAGCTTTTCGTAGCTCTGGCACAGTGTGATGACTTCAGCCACTGTGCCGGGGTTTTTGGCGAGCAGCGTCGTGAAGGCATCATCGTCAATGCCTTTCATGATGTTTCGGATCTTGTCAGACTCGGACATGGTGTGATTGGATTTGTTGCATAGGTCCAGGACATCTTCAATATAGCTGGTGAATGACTCACCAGCCTCCTGAGCACGTTCACGCAAGCGCTGCTCGGCTTGCAGCTTGCGAACAGCAGGGTGGTCGAAGACGTTGATGATTGCGGTCTTGAAATCAGACCAGGTGGCAAAATCGCACGCGTAGTTGTTGTACCACAAACTGGCGACACCCGCAAGGTAAAACACCAAGTTGGTCAGCTTGCCGTCCTCGTCCCATTTGTTGGGGACGCTCACGCGCTCGTAAATGGCGAGCCAGTCCTCCACGTCAGTGCCATCGGCGCCAGTGAAGATGGGTGGATCGCGGATCCTGGGGACACCGGAACAAGAGGGTGGCATTGGAGGAGGCGTTTGCTGAGAGGTGTCGTATGACATGGTAGATGGCAGGGTACGTGATCGTAGCTCCAAAGGCATCGAAGGAGATCGCAGCACCTCCACCAATTTGTTAAGGCGTTTATTAGCCGGCAACCAGCGAGCATACAAAATGGCGACAGTCACGGCCAAGCACGGACTCTCAGCGCGAGCGGCGTCCTTGTTGGGTAGCCCTACTGAGGTACTCAAGAGTTCGACCCATTTCACAGTTCGGAGGCTTCGCTACAAACTACAATGGTTCACAGCTAACACAGTGAAAAATTAAAGGCAATGAAGTGGTAAAATTGGCACCAAGTGTTTTGGATTTCTAGACGTATGCTTATGACTACAGTACTTGTGTCGAGTTTCGGCGCTAAGCTTTCAGCTGACCTCTAGTATAGCTATGGCATGCTGATTCACGGAAACTTTCCCTTGCATTGTTCTGAAGGTGGTCCGAATAATATCGTGTATAGCCCGCCTTTGCACATAAGTGGCACACGCCACATACAAACCTTGGAATGCAAAGCCTTGCATTAGTGTCAAGGCTTACTGTGAAGCCAACTTCTACTTTAAGGAATTGCTATAAATTAAAGAGATCAAAGATCACAGTGGGAGAAGATTTTTCTTCCCGCGTGCGAAACATCAGGAAGAAGCTGTGGCAAGCAGCTAAAGCAAAGAAAATGGCAGGTGGAAAGGTAAATCTCGTATTTGAGAAATTGAAAATCAACAGTGAAATATTTGGATGGGATGAAGAGGCAAACTGCATTCGGCCTATTAAGCGCAACCCTCAGCAAAAAAACGAAGAAACCCAACTGCACACTTTGCAACGACGCGATATTCAGAAACGCACCAAGTAAAGTTCGCAAACATAAACGTTCGCAGCATTATTCTCAAGACAACCTGGCTAGAATCTTTTTTACTTGGCACAGATCCTGACTTTGTCGCACTCACTGAAACGTGGCTGTCAAGTGATGTCAGGAACTTCGACATAACGCCGCCAAACTACGTAATCTTACGTAAAGACAGGAATACACAAGGGGAGGGGTGGCCATCCTAGTAAGAAAAGATACCGCTTTTACGGCACTCCCCGGTGTCGAGGAAGTGAAAGTGGTATTCTGTAAAATCCGCTTAATCAACTGCCCAACGATAATTAGTTGCGTTTATCGCAGTCTTTCATCACCCTTAGAAGCAATGAATTCCCAGTATCAATACCTGCACCTTCACACTCTTGCAAGTAGACTCATACTGGTTGGCGATTTTAACCTTCCCGATATAGACTGGCTCACCATGAACCATCAATCACCCTTGTCCGACATTATTATTGATACTATGCTGACGTTTAATCTCTCTCAAATTGTTAAAGAGCCCACACATGTACAGGGGTGTTCTTCAAATGTGCTTGACTTAATTTTTATTAGTGACCACTTTCCCGCAAATAAGGCCACCAATGAACTAATAGATGGCATATAAGATCACAAGATAGTATCATGCTCGATTCCCTTACATGAGTGTACCAGACATTCCAACTCAACTGTGTCTTATCTCGACTTCAGCAATGCTGATGACACTAGTATACTGGACCACATATCACACGAACTTCGTTCGTTCGAGCAGCTAGCTAGTCATCCAGATATTGATATGGAAACCTTGTGGCAGAAATTTAAAGAAATTGCATCGTGTTGCATATCTCACTACATAACAACTGAAGCAAAGAGGGAAAGACAGTTCAATCCATAGATAAATCGAGGCATTATTAATGCAAAACGTAAAGCGCCTGAGAAAGTTTTCGAAACAAACATCAAATGTCATAATTACTAAGAACCTTACGGAAGCCATTAGTTCCATGAAGTCTCAAATTAAAGCAGCCAAAAATTGCTACTTTTCTTGCACTTTACCCAACTTTATAATGATGTACCTGAGAAGTTTCGGAACTATTTAAACCCCAAAAAATAAAAGAGATAGCAAAATATCTCCAGATGTAAGCAGAGAACGAGCTAATTTGTTCAATAACTACTTTAATTCAGTTTTCACCACAGACAAGGACATTCCTCCGCCTCTCGAAACTCATAGCGTCAACCCCATTGAACTTGTCTGCTTAAGCGAAGCAGGTACATTTGACCTTTTGCTAAAAAAAAGGTTAAGAAACAACCAGGGCCTGATAATATACAGAATCAGTTTCTCACCCGATACACCGAATAGATAACCAAATATGTGTTCATGATCTTTAGCATGTCCCTAACAAAATGCTGCCTTCCCAATGACTGGAAAGTGGCAAGAGTCATACCAATTCACAAATCGGGTAGTGAGGTTGACGTCGCTAAATATTGCCTGATACTTGACAAGCACTCCTTGCAGAATACTAGAGCACATTATTTTTAAGCATATCACTACTTACCTTGAAAAAGAGCACATTCTGCCACCATTTCAGCACGCGTTTCGTAAAGGCCTATCTACCGTTACACAACTCACTGAATTAATATATGAGCTGTCATCGGCCATTGACCATCAAAAGCAGATCGACCCTATTTCACTCAACTTTTCAAAAGTATTCGACTGGGTTTCCTATCAAAGGTTATTAATTAAAACTGCAGATGACATTAGGTAAAGGACCAATCACAAAATAGATTAGCACACATCTGACCAAGCGAACACAGTTCGTAAAAATAAACCAGCAAACATCGCAGCTATCAAAGGTTACATCAGGTGTACCGCAGGGCAGCGTCTTAGCTCCTAGTTTATTCCTTATATTTATTATCGATTTGCCCCAGTCCATTGGAACGCACATCAAGCTTTTCGATCATCAAAAGCAGATCGACCCTATTTTACTCGACTTTTCAAAAGCATTCAACTGGGTTTCCCGTCAAAGGTTATTAATTAAACTGCAGGCGACATTAGGTAAAGGACCAATCACAAAATAGATTAGCGCACATCTGACCAAGCGAACGCAGTTCGTAAAAATAAACCAGCAAACATCGGAGCTATCAAAGGTTACATCAGGTGTACCGCAGGGCAGCATCTTAGCTTCTATTTTATTCCTTATATTTATTATCGATTTGCCCCAGTCCATTGGAACGAACATCAAGCTTTTCGCCGACAATTGTATTTTTTATAAAGAAATTAACTCTCCTTTGGACCATATTGCTCTTAGCAATGCCCAATTATCAGTATTTAATTGGTACGCGAAATGGCAGATGATCCTAAACATGAAAAAATCAGCCTTGTTAAAAATATCGAGTAAACAAATGCTATCACATTTTGACTACACTACTGACGACACACCACTAACTTCCCTAAAACAGCATAAGTACCGAGGACTAGCGATTTTAATGATCTTAAATGGGAGGCGCATGTTAACTTTGTTACATCTTCAGCCTTAAAAAGATTATTTTTCAAAAAAGGTGACTACGTTCCGCACCACCTCAAACGTTAATTAGCCTATAAAACCTTAATCCGCCCATTATTAGAATGCCAACTAAGTCTGGTTCCCGGCAACAGAGAACTTAATTAAAAAGCTAGAAGGGGTACAAATGAAAGCAGTTAGATTTACCTATAATAAATACAATTTGCTCGACTCACCCTCTGAACTGATCGCTAGAGCTGGGCTACTAACATTTCGAAATCGCGCTAAACTCACACGCCTAAAAATGCTCTTTCAACTTATTGATAGGCAGCTAAACATCAACAGCTCAAGATTCATATCTACTTCAGAAACCAGACAGTCAAGCCATAAACATCCACTAACATTACAGGAATACTGTTTCAACACCAACTGCTTCAAGTATTCCTTCTTCTCACAGTCAATTAGAGAACGAAATAGATTGCCCGCTTGTTTGACTAATACTAAAGATTTGAATACTTTTTCAACTTTACTTCAAAACCACATTCGTGACACTTATAGCTGAAATGATTTTTCTCTTTTCGATGCTTTTTTTCTTGCTTGTACAGTGCTTGGTGCTTTTTGAATATGTGAGTGTTATCAGTGGATTACGTAATATAATATTTTTGTGTATATCTGCCAGCCATAGGTTGTGCTTTTATACTCTTCATGTATCATTATAGAATATTTGTTGTCGCACATTCCCACATGTAAGTGCAAATGTATCTATTGAGTATTTGGTTGTATATGTATTTCTTGTGTATTTTGTTTGCCCTCCTGCAATAGTCCTCATTGGGACTGGCAGTATGCAAAAATAAAATAAAAAATAAATAAAAATTTACACACCAAAGTTTGCACGCACCTGACACCAAGAGTTCAGCTTCGGACTTTCTGCATATTTTGTGCTAGCTATAAGCGAGAAAGTACATACGCTCGCAGTGGAGCCAAAAATGTCTGAGTTAACGAGAGTTCAGTGCAAAAGATAATGCATGCGCTTGCTGGAAGCACAAAATGAATAATAATCATCCAATCTCATTACCTTATGTGGTCTATACTTTATGCTTTGCTTCAATAGAATTCTCCTACAATTAATTTATTCATACATGCATTCAATTTTGTGGTAGCGTGATTCGACTGTGTTTGAAATCGGTGCATAAACGCATACGGACTCTGGAAGCTTGATCAAAATCAGTAAAAAATCTTAAAACTTGTCCTTGCACGGTAAAAGCAGTGCTGGTAAACAACTTGTTAGGACAGAGGTAGGGAAAAAAAGGACAGGCTGACTCACGAAGCTTGTGGAGTCAATTGTTACAAAGAAAACTGCATGACCACTCTTTTGGTAACCATATGCAGTGTGCAAAATGATGAGTGTTGTTTTTTAACTTCATTTTTTGTTGTGTGGTGGAAGAGTGCTGTCATCGGCTAGTAACGTCCATATAAGCTTAGTCCACCAGAAATAAAGCATCAGCTGCAGTTCAGCGCTATGTCCTAAGGATTCTTCCCTTACCCCCTCAATGTCTATGTGCGCCTTGAAAGGCGCGCGCAGCGCCACTTGTGGTGTGGCGGGCGTGCAACGTTAAGAGTCGTAGCAGACAGCAGCGCCTAATTGCTTTGATAGCTATGGTGGAACAAGCACCCGTGGCCGGCGGGTTAGTGCGTGCTCCGAGCAGAATTTCAATATATCACAGGGGGACAATCTTCTGCGATGCCACCATGAATAAATGGGAAAACCTTCAAAAAAGCGGTCATGTTTTTTGCGTTAGCGCTTTGCTGCCCGTCGCCAGCAATGATGGCTAAACGCGTGTCAGGTGGGCATAATGCGTGAGGCTTGCTGCATAACTAACACGGCAAGCTGTCATTCTTTCGAACTTAGATTATTATCGGTGCTTGCCCACTATCCGCGTACTTGCAAAATACTCGGGGCGTTTAGAAATATCGATGGCTACACGGCCACTCGCCGTGAAAACACTGACGTGCTCATTTGTTGCGGCGTCGTGCCACGGCGATATTCAGCCAACGAGCCTCACGAAGTGCTTTGCTTGAAATTGTCTCGGAATCATTGTCACTCATCATGATCATAGTCTTTACCTCGCCCCTTACGCAGCTCATGCAAAGAGCTTGAGGCGTGGGTGAGAAAGAGAACGCGAGAAGATTTTGTCCAGAGAGGACGGCGCATGCCCCGTTCAGTCTTTCGCTTCACCTTGTAGAGTGCTGACAACGACGGCACAATAATTTCGGCCACTGTCACATGTCTCGCATTCACTATAACCTTTTGCTTTGTTTATGTTGCTTTCCGAAACACAGAGATGCACATCCGTCGCTACAGCATTTGCAAAGCATCGTTTCTTACCATATATAGTTCTGCTATACTCTACACCCTGCATCATTTCTTCCTAACATGCAGATTGTTTAACACTAAAAAAAAAAAAGGGCTTTTGAATGAACCAAATACGAAAGATGGGATTCAATTCATTACTTCCGGCGGGTATTTCCTTTGGAGCTGCAGCACTTTGCTACGCGAGACGAAACGAAATGAATTGTAAGGTTATGTGAGTGAAACGTATTCTTCAACGACATCACGCTTTTTTCGTGAGTTAAGCTAATTAATTATTTAAAAAATGATCTATTGCTAGAGATTTTGAGATTTAAAAACAAAATCATTTATATATCAAGACATCGCCCATTTCATGGCCAATCCCCCATGGTGCCTTGCGCCAGTTTAATAAGGACCAACCAACCAACTGACGTATTACCTTGATCCTATCGAGTGCTGCTGGGTGGCTACTTGTGTTTATGGTAAAATGCTACGTAACTCAGTTCGCCCCTTCCCTTCACTGACAGACCCATCAACTCAGAAAAGCACTAATTGACCTCGCATTGCATTCCTCAAAACTGTGAACGGTACTCGGGGAGGTAGTAATTATTAAGGTCCATTAAAGTGCCCCATCAGCCTTGATCTGAAATAAAATTTCTTGAATGCGTTTCTTTTCTCACCAGCTCTATGGCAGCAAGAACATCACGCAAGATCATCGCACCTGCAGAGGGTGTCTCAGACCAATTCAAGCACGCATCGGCAGAATGCGAGACGGCAGAGAAAATGGGAACTAAACACTTTTTACGTCCCATAGCCATGATCCACTTATTTCGCTGCCTAATAAAGCAAGGACAAGTCGAGAAACTGGGAAATTTCGTTCTTGCAGGACACGGCGTGTACCTGTTGGTACAATCCACTACAAAGCAGTTCATGATTCAGATAAACTACGTGATAGCGAACATTGGGGGAGTGTTTCATTCTGCTCGGTCTCTCAACGTTTGTCTTCTCTGGCGGCCGCACGGCAGCGCACCAGTCTCACAGCACGGAGTCTATAGTGTTTCATGTCAAAACAAAGTTTTCAGTGCATTGTCTCCCATTAGCAAGATCAAGCACAGCCCATATTAACATACTGTTAGAGACATTCCATACAGAAGCACGAGGTTCCTTACATATCAGCGATACTTCAGTGTCTCTTGCAAAGAAGGAGCAAGTTCTCGGGTCACGGGTGGTGATTAGGGTGGCATGCGCTCGATGCGTGCCTAGGTTGCTGCGCATGTTAATTTTGATGAAAGTGGGCAATCCCCTTTTCCCTCGCACAAAAACAGCCACATCTTAGAAGCTGGTAGAGCAACTGACTAGCCCAGCACTTCCGGACATATCAAACAAAGCGCAGAGCATACCAATCTCAGCCCGGCCGTTGCCTTCCTGGGCGATGCTCCATAGTCGCACTTGGGAGCCGTATGCAACGGCCAGCATCTTGGCCCCACTCTCGGGCGCCTGCGCCGACGCTGTCGTCACCACTTTGGCATTGAGTGCAATGCGTTCAATCACAGGCTCAAGGTAAGGACTGGTGAATGCCAGCTGCCACCCAGTTGAGTCCTTCAGCCTGCACAGTTTGGTGAGGCAATGAAATCTTATGGTCACATTCAAAGTCTTTGCACTCTGTTCGGGAAAATTGTGATGCGCAATGAACTATTTACTCCCCCAAGAAATTACTGAGCCCAACCGAAAATGACAGTTCACGCACGGTTTTGGCATGAGTGCGGTGTCACGTGTGCAGCAAGGTAAGCAACATAATGTGCTGTAAGGTCACGCAATAAACAAACGTTTGAAGTTAGCAGCCATATGTCGTCTGTTTTTTTTTTTTTTTCCTTTCTTGACCGTAGCATCTTTTTTTTTCATACTCGAACTGAGCTGCGCTAAAGCATTACCATTTCATCTTTCACCAAATTGCCCAGTCAGCAGTACCTGTCAGAACTGTTGCTGATAAATCTTGTGGAACTGTTCGTAGCACCCACAGCTCTTTACGTGCAGTCAAGTGGCTTTCACAGCCAGTCTTCACTTGAGCACAATACTCTAATGCTTTCTCGTTAACACAGCAACCAGAGTGTGTCATATCCCCTTCAGGTGGAAATCGATTGATTGATATGTGGGTTTTAACGTCCCAAAACTATCATATGATTATAAGAGATGCGGTAGTGGAGGGCTCCGGAAATTGCAACCACCTGGGGTTCTTTAACATGCACCCAAATCTGAGCACACGGGCCTACAACATTTCCCCCTCCATCGAAAATGCAGGTGCCGCTGCCGGGATTTTATCCCGCGACCTGCAGGTCAGCAGCCAAGAACATTAGCCACTAGACAACCTCGGTGGGGCTCAGGTGCGAATTAGGATCCACTGTCTGCAAATGCATCAAATTCGCATAGATTCCAAGGCACTCGGTATTGCATTACAAGAAAGAAAATGCAAGCTTTGCTGGAGTTTAAATAATGAATATTAATTCGAATGTTCTCTAATTATATTGCAGCGAGTCAGCTTCAATCTATGCATAAAAAGAATCAAACGATTCGGCCAAAACGCATGCACAGTTTGTCTTTTGATTGTATTCATTTCGAGCAAAGAAAAGAAAATACTCTTGACATCGGTCCTGGAATGGTAGTGTCTCTAGCAAAGTGATCCTCTACAGCAATACGCAGCAGAATTACTGTATTTTCTCACATATAACCCGCACCAAAAATTCAAAAAATCGCTTGAAACGTGGAGGTGCGGATTATCTGTGAATAATCCGGAAGCAGAGGTCGGTATTACGGCAAGGCATGGCCTCCCTTGCAGTCCGCATCCCCATCGGCATTGTCTGGTGCAAAGCCAATAAAAGCATACTATGACCATACACAGATCCCCTTTGTAGCGTGTTTATATGGTCCCTATTCTAGGGACGAAAGTGTCCATTCAATTTTTGCGTGCTTTGTTTTATTTGGTCAACAGCACCACAACAGCAATTTGACAGCATCTTTCTCAGTCAGGTGAGGCCAGTTTGCACCGTTGGTCAGCCTTGTCTGGTGAGGCATTATGAGTGGGTCCCGGTGGCAATCTGTCACCACAAAAAAAAAACAACTCAAGATTATAGCAAGAAATAAAAGACGGCTCTTCTTTTTCTTTTGCTTCTTCCCTGTCCTGTGTTTCTGGTGTTGCGCTGTAAACAAGTTCACAATGATTCCCAACCAACTGGCCCAACTAACCGCCTTACTGCAATGATTGAAGGAACGGGAATCGGCGCCGTCAACGTTGCGGCGATCGCTTCGAAATAAAATTCTTTTGAAAACGAAATTGTGATGTCCTGTGCAGTTGTTATTTCCCAAAACAGTTTTTTTTTTTTTAAAGCTAAGCATGCATGTTACATGGGAGAATTTTTTTTCTTTTTTTTTCTTTTTCAGGAAGTTCACAGTTAGGTGTTCAGGTTATATGCGAGTAAATACGGTATTCTTAATCACCACTACCCGTATACTCAGGAAGCCTGCACGAATATACACACTACATACCAAAATATTTGAAAAAGCATGCCATGCATGAGACACCTCTAAAGTTGATGTGCACAATTGCACAGACGGTGCCTGATGGAGATATCATATACCGTATTTACTCGCATAATTTGCACACTTTTTTCCCCGATTTTGGTGCCCCGAGAAGAAAGAAAACAAACTACGGGGGGATTTCGCCAGAGCATACGAAATATTGTGCCATAGTCTTAATGCATACAGTATATATACATTTATAAAGCAAGAAGAAATAAATCTCAGCACAAACAGAGTGCCCTTGTTAATTTTCAAAGAATAGCATGTACTTTACCCAGTCAAATTCTGTCACCCGCAATCTAGCACAAATCAATGATCACCAAGTCCGATTGGGAATCATTCCAATTTTTTGAAACTCTTTCAACAATGCTAGGAGAAACTAGGCTTCACGCTACGGAATCACCGGAAGAACTAAGCATCCGCACATAATGGAAAGGGCCTCATTCAATGGCAGGAACTTGCTATTAGAAGCGTGCACTTTTCTTCTTTCTAGCGTACCAATCGCGGCGGTCATCAAGTTGAAGTATGTCCTCTTGAAATATATTGCTGTGGCACGCTTCCCGTTTTCCTCTGCGAAATTCACACCAGCGAGCTTCAATTTCGCCGTATATATAGTTACTGCAGCACGTCGCAAGGAAAACTATCAAGACGTGTCGGCCAGATGGCGAACCTTAAACTTCCGAAATCGACCAAGTGTTCATTGCAGCGTGAACGCAGAGAACGAGGAGAACAGTTGGGGCCACAGGCCCTCGCATGCCTCCGATGCAGAAAGCCGTCCGAGCTGTGACGTGAGCATGCATTTTCGCCATTATCATGGTGGTAGAGATTGAGAGATAGGGGGAGGCAAACGCTCGAACCATTCCAGCGACTTGCTATTGTTCGGGTGCGGTATTCTAGGGACCCTAGTTCAGGAAAGTCCTTGGAAGCAGGGACTTCGCACTGGCAGCCTATTTGACTGTGCTCGTCTGCTCGGTAAGACGCGCACCCGGCGAAAGCATCGAAAGGTCTAAAGGTGCGTGCACCGGTGAGCTGGCTAGGACGGGTCGGGGAGCGCGAAATATGCGAGTAAATATTTTTTTTTCCTGAAATGCTGGCAAACTATTAGGCGTGCACAAATTATGCGTGGGTGCCAATTATGCGCGTAAATGCGGTATTCTCTGCCATAACTGAGAGGAATATTGTACCCAACGTCCGAGGCACTATCTAACTTTTGTCTGATGCTTAACTGTGCACCTTGCCTTCTTTTTCAAAGTATTACAAATCTGCGACAGTGTGCAAGGTGCCGACATTAGAATGTTGACTCAGTCTCTATTGGGCATCTTTTTCATGTTGTGCTACAGGGCATACAAGAAAAGTATGGTCCCGAAGGGGTTCCTTGACGGGTACATTTCCTTTTGTTCCTCAATAGGTTTAATGCAAATTAGCACACGCTGGAGACAAGACAGGCTGCACGACGATGGCTGCCACCCACTTGGGCACAAAACTTCTCAATAGCAGAAGAGCACCAGCTGGGCTAGTTGGTTGACATTCATTCTGTAATGTTTTTTAACTATGCTGAGAAAAGGACAGAGCAGGAGAAGAAAGCACAAGCACAGTGCTAGCTTGTCTTCCTGTGGTGGCGCCCTTTCCTTCCCCAGTCATTACTGGTAGGATATCGAATTCTTTTGTACTATTATTGTTTCTCACAATACCATCGTGGCTGTTTTGGCTTCTGTACAGCTCTCTGTAGAACTCCTCTGCCACCTAGACTATCCTATCCATTGTAAAGAAGATAGCGCATGCTAGGGCAAACTGGAAGTAGAGGAAGAAAACAGTACAATAAGAACAGCCTGCCTGCAGCAAGGGTGCTGTCTTTTGTTTGTCTTTCTTCACAACAATGGCAAAGTCATATAAAACGAAGACTTGAGGCTACCACAGCCTGTGCTCGTGCATCCTGAGCATTTCGGACCCGCCAGTCAAGCAAAGTCATTCACGCTTTCTCAGCCATGGCAACCCCCTTTTTGCCAACGCACCAAGCACAGCTCGGGGATGGCGTCTATGCTTCCTCAAAGCCTCCCAACCTCCCAGCACTGCGAACACTGTCCGGAAATGGCATCCAGGCCTCCTCGCCAACCACACTTCTGCACCGTGACACCAGTTAACATCAAAGCGCCGCATCTGGGAATGGGGCTCCCATCGGCGTGGATCTCATGAACTGAACTCCATCATCATAGAGTACTACCGCAGCCCTGAGTACCAGAGCCGTCAATTGCTACGCATACATTGACCCTGGCTTTCCATGCGACTTGCACGAGAGCGCTGAGGAGCTTTCGCGTGCTGTTTGAAACTGAAACTTTTGCAAAAGCTCTACCATTTTGCTTCACTTCGCTCAGGGTTCCTGTCGGCATTCTTACTATATCCAACATATTTAGAATTCTCCGTGTTTCATGGCATCCAGGATGACGCTGACGGGTGGGCAACAGCCATAAATGCGCTCGGCTTGCGCCATGCTTTGCCCGAAAATAAGAAACGGCTAGTGGCCATCGACCGCCTGCGCAGTGCTGCAGAGGCCTGGAACAAGTACGAAGGTGTCTAGCAGCCTTCCTGAATAAAATGGAGTCGCCGGCTCATTGCTGCTTTTGGCCGGATTTAACCCGACACCTGCATGTTGAACCCAACAAATGCCGAGAACGGACCTCACGGGAACCTCCTTGAGGCTGCATTTGTACACTGCAGCTCACAGACCGGCAGCTCAGCAGCCCATCTTCGCCCATACACTGGACCTGGCTTGTCCTCTTTGACATTCAAGAAAGGGGACATCCCAATGAGCTTTAGTGGCCGGGTTGGCATCAACCCAACACATACAAAACACCGAGCTACACAACACCAAACTCTGTCACTTCTATTGGTGCAGGTCCATGTGGCCCTTCCGGAATCAGGGAGCTTACGGCTCTTGTGCACACGGGAGCTCAACACACAGCGCTGCATCGATGCCATGCCCCGGCCAACAACCAACCTTGGTCCGTGGCACCCCTGCATGTCATCGGTGGTTTCACATTGCCTCTCGGTGCGCTTGACCTGCATATCCAAACCGAAGCAAGTAGCATGTTTCTCATATTCAAGGACCTACCTGCAGACATTATCCTAGGAGCTGACTATCTCTTATCTGGTGAAGTTCACCTCACCACTGGCCATGATGGAGTCTAAGTCTACCTCAGGTGCTCGACTCCGAATATCGCATCAGCTCAAAGATCTCAAGCTGACAGACTACAACCAGAATGCTTTGTGGATACCAAAAACGCCAGGCCTGCACGGAACGCAAAGCACAGTCACAGCGAAAGCTAGAAGAGCCGCCTTTCAGAGCCTTTCGAAACACTCTTTGGAATGCTACAAGCACACTGCTGGGTACCCAGTGCGCCATAAATAACAATAAATTCTGTATAGTAGGCCAGCATTTGCTATGCTATCCTTCGTCATTCTTTGGAGAAGCGTAACACTTGTTGGAAATTTTGTGCAATTTTTTGATGCAGTGGCTGACGACGATGAAGAAATATGCCGGAGGTGGGCATGTGCCACAGTTAATAAGTGATCAAAAACAAGTTTTTTAATTGGTTGGAGCATCGAACGACCCAGTCGTTACACAATTTTCATTGTGTGATGCCTGGATGTTCCTTTGATGTTCTAAAATGCTTTATGACTCATATGAACGCGATTTCTTTACTGGCATCAAGCCTTTCTAAGGCCAGTTTAAAAACGAGTTCCGAGCAGTGGTGTGGCTCAGTGGCAGAATATGGGCTGGCAGGCAGTGTACCTGGGTTCAAATCCTCTTGTGTCATTGGTATCTTTATTTATTAAGTTCCAAGCACTGGCTTGGGTCAGTGGTAGAATACTGTGCAGGCACGCAGCAGACCCGGGTTCGAATCCTATTGTGTCATTAATGTTTTTTATTCACCGAGTTTTTTTTTTTGTTTTTGTTTTTTTCGTACTGGTTCCGGACACCGGCGGCTGCGGCAGACAACTACGGGTGTCGCACGTAATCCATGTTCTGGTCTTATCACAGCTTTCGCTGCTAAAGCACTTTCTGCGAACAGTAAGACATACCTCAACTGGCCTCACGGCAGTCGCTGGCCAAGGGTGCAAATGTTTCCCTTAAAAATTCCAACACAAAGGCCGTTGACGCGCTCCGAGCAGACACGGCTGACATCGGCCATCCCGGAAGCCTTGCGTCCCAGGTCGACGGCGCCAGCATCGCCCATTCCGGTGTCCCCTGAGTGCATGTATGCTGACGACGACAAGTGTTCTGATGAGACATGTCGTGTACTGTCTGGGCGCTACGCGAATCAGCTCAATGTGACTCTCGTCGTCATCGGTTCTGCCACTGACTGGTCGCATGGTGACCAGCTCGACCAAAGAAATGAAGTGCCCTCAAAATATTTCAATGGTTCGACAAGGGGCACAGCTCTGGTGGCGTTCTCGTGTACCGACGTGATATACAGCCACTAGAGACTTGCGTTTATCCTAGTTAGCACAGAACTGAACACTGCGTTGGTAGCAATGTAGACACTGCTACATTGAGTCACGTTCAAGCTTGCAGCTTGTCCGATCTAGTACGCTTTTTTCGCAACGCAAGTGTTTGCCTGTTCAAAACGCTGACGCGCATGGAGATCAGTGCCCCAAACTGTGACAACAGCATTGCCTGCTAAGCGTGCTGCGGCCGCAATGAGAAAGCTAAGGTTGCCCGCCAAAGAGGATTTCGACAGCTCTCCATGAAAAAGAACTTGTTGTTGGGCTAGTTGGTACAACATTTCTAAAAGTTAATTTGAGCGCGAACACACGACACAAACACTCACACACGCACACACCCAGGCAATGTTGTGGCATGGCCGAAACTTGCGGCGACAACGAGGCAGTTAAGCTCGGCCACCTGAGTCTTCGGCGCTTCTGCAAAAGAACAACCACCCAGGCACAGCCAAAGCCGCCTGCCAGGGACAGTTCTGCAGCTCGACCACAATGCAGTGCCGCAGCATGGCCGAGTGTAAAGAAGATAGTGCTGTTATGGTCAGGGCACACGCTAGGCAAGCTGGAGGTAGAGTAAGAGAAAAGTACAATAAGAACAGCCGGCCTGCAGCAAGGGTGCTTTCCCTCATTTGTCTTTCTGTACGAAAACATATTAGTTATGACATTGCCTTCCTTGTTCCTTAATGCATACATCCGATTTTTTATGCACAATTTTTCCTTCGCAGTTTTCAGGCTTCTGCCACTTTTTACAGCCTGCTCAATTCTCTCCACGTTGTGCCTTCTGACATCTGCTACCTAATAACTATTGATTAACTTCGAAAGTTCCACTAGCTCTATTTTGTGGACAGCATTTGAAGCTTTCGTAGTTTGTCGCCTCTTAATAAGGTTTTTCATCTCCTGAAATAGTTTGCCAGTGTCCTGGTCAACGTTAAAGTCGGTTAACTCATTTAGAGCTCGAATCTACTCCAAACCAAAACTCTGAATTCCTATACTTTCCCTCTCATCGCTAGCTCGTTAGTTGGCTTCTTGCATATCAGTTTATGCCTTAGCTTCTTATATCTAGATGAATTAGAGCTCTTAACATTCTATGGTCACTGCATCGAATCTTGCCAACTACTTTTACATCCTGTACAATGCCTGGGTGTGCACACAGAAAGAAGCCTCTTTCTTTTTTAGTTTCGCCATTAGTACTTTGCCACGTCCACTTACGGTTAGCTCATTTTTTTAAGAAGGTGTTCAAGATTCGTAAGTTATTACGTTTTGCGAACTCTACTAATGACTCCCCTCTGGCATTTCTAGAGCCGATGTTGTATTTCCCCCCTTGCATGGTCTCCGGCTTGTTTCTTGCCTACTTTGGCATTAAGGTGGCCCCTCAGAGTAGTATACTGTGACTAATTTATTGATGGCCAATTCTACGTTTTCATAGAAGCGTTCAACCAAATGATCATCATGGCTCAATGTAGGCGCTTTGGCCTGTACCGCCTTCATCTTGCAGCTTTTGCTCAACTTGATTACGATGCTTGCCACGCTCTGACTGATGCTTTAGTATTCCTCTATGTTGCCAGCAATGTTCTTGTACGTGAAAAACCCTACCCCTAGTTCTTTTCTGTCAATTAATACCAGGTAGCCACAGGACATGTCCGTTCATCAGCACTGTATAAGCCTCATGTGTCCTCCATAAGCCTCATGTGTCCTTCTAACTCCACTGAGCCCTATTAAATCCCATTGAACACCCTCCAAATTCTCGAATAGGCACAGTTAGACTAGGCTCACAAGATAGCATTCTAGCGTTAAAGGTAGTTAAATTCAGATTCCAATGGTGGCCTGTCCGTTATACCCAGGTCTCAGATACGTACACATTTCGTTATATCAAGGTATAAATGTATACAAGTTTTCCACAAATTCGAATACTGCGAGAAGTAACATCCCAGTGCGAATCAAATTGAACAGCAAGCAGTACCATAACGAAAGCACATGATTGAGAGTTTAAGTATTCTCATAACCATATTTTGTGAGCAAGTCCAAGTTTTTAACCCTCCTTTTGCCTTTGACACACTAGAGTTTTAACCATGTAGTACCATAATCTTGAGGAAGAAATGTGAGAGGCTTTGCAGTATGTGGTAAGCAGACAGGCTATGTTGACCACCTGAACAGCAAATAAAACACAGCATGGCTTCTCGGTTGTCTTATGACCCCACTGCACATAGTTCTGAGGGGCCGAAGTCACCACCAAAGCCGAGCCAGTCACACAAAATTCCTTCACTGCAGACACACAAGCGAGTACGGTTATGCATACATAGCGCCTGCACATAGAGCACACACTGCACAGACTCAGTGACACTTCGGACAGAGTGAGCCAAATCGCACCTGTAGCAGCTGACAAAGTGGGCATAGGCTACGGCAATCCAGTTTTGATGACCCTTGACCATGCACACCCGGAGATTGTCAGGCCATGTTGAAACACCTGCCAAAAGACAACACTATTTTCAGTAGTGCCAGGGCCAGGTTTGGCCAAACAGTGACCTGCTTGAATATGCCAATGATCTACAATGGTAATATGTAGTATGGCTCTAAAGTCTCCTAGACACATGCACTCGGATAAAGCATAAAATATATATACAGTGAACTCTTTTTAAGACAAACTCAATTTAGACAAATTCTCGCTTATACCAAACAACATCGGCACATTTGTTTGGTAAAAGCTCTGCTTAAGGGAAAACAGGCCTTTCAGTATGAACTTTCTAAATTCTTTCTGGATTTTTATAGAAATTGGCACACTTGTAGAAAATATTTTTGTAATGCTAAAGCTGAAATTTCATGAACATACCTTTACAACTTTTTGGTGCATAATATATTTCTCCTTCTGGTCTTGCTCAGAGTCTGACTTCCTTAAAAACATATTAAAAAACTATTTCCAAGTGCTATGCATTCTAAGACATATGATTAAGAACATAATTTTCAAAAAAATTTTTTTACTTGCAACACAATTTTTTTAGTACTCGTTTTTCGTTATTTTACTGTGGAACAGGCGTTGAAACTGTGTGCAACATGCAAAATATTTAATTATCAAAAGACCATACTGAAAAAGTAAGAATGCCATGCCCTACACATTATGCCTACATCCAAGGAATATAGGCATAACTGCGGTTACGGAGAAATCAGTGGGACAAGCGAAGCAGGAAGCAAGAAAGGCCGTTTTGAGCAAATGGCTTTCAAAGTTGTATCAATGATATTCCATTATCAAAAGGCGCTGGAGTCATACCGTATTTACTCGCATAATCTTCGCAGTCGCATAAATCTCCACCCCTTCCATTGCCCAACAAAATAAGTTCTCTTTGGCGAGTAATTATCGCACCTCTAAAAATTGCAGCATTAATGTTGTCTGCTTTTTTTAACTACTGGTGCATTAATAATAGGGCTCGGCAACCTGGTGTCATCTCTTAAAAATTATGCATACTACAGTCGAATCTCATTAATTTGAACACGCTTAATTCAAACTTCCGGTTAATTCAAACTCACTATGAGGTCCCGTCAAAGCTATGTGTATTTTAATGGGCGAATCTGCTGGTAAATCGAACGCGCAAGCACTTGCGACAGTTAATTCTAACATACTGCACTCCGACAATGCTCTCAGCACCCCCCCCAACCGCGGCGGCACCTGCGACACCTCAATGCTGCGCGTGAAGCAAATGAAAAGGAGAGAAAAAAAAGGCTGCAATGGTTTGCTCTCTCTCAAATGCCGATCGGCAACCCGCCTGTGTCACGCTTTTCCCTTTTCCGTCCCTGCCACGTAAAAACCCTCCTCTTCCAACGCCGTGCGCGAAGAGAGAGAGATAGAGGAAAAATAAAAAAAGAAAGCTATCGCTGGGTTGAATAAATGTGTGGGTGAAGGAAAAGAAAAAGGCACTATCTTCTGCAGCACTTGCCCCTTGCAGGAGCACTGTTCTGCGCCTTGAGGAGGGGGGTCTCTCACACTTCCCCCTTTCCCGTCCCTATCACGTGACCCTTCTCCTTTCAACAACGTGCGCGAAGAGAGAAAAAAAAAAAGCTGCAGTGGAGTGTCGGTTTTCTCTCAAATGCCGATCTGCTTCTCTCCGTGTGGAGACGCTCATCCTTTCTCGTCACGTGCTGGCCATGCTGCAGCTGCGCAGCAGTCGTCGTAATTATTAGAAAGTGTCGGCGCTGGACATTTCCGCGCGCAACTTTTCTTGCCAGGAGAATGCTAAAGCCGAAGTAGAAATGCTTTGCAAGCTGAGTGCAAAATTGATTGAATCGCTGCAAGGCAATTGTGTGCAGACACGCATAACCGATTACTTCAGTTAATAACAGATATCCTGTGATTTGTGAATAAACGTAAGTCTTCTAAAACTTCCCCTCGTGTGTTAGCTCAATGCACATGCGCCACTGCATAGAGAGCCCTCCGTTTATTTATCTTTCATTAACTTGAACTTCTTTCATTTCGAACACATTTTCGGGTTCCTTCGAGTTTAAATTATGAAGATTCAACTGTGTCAATGCATGGAGCTCCAATCCAGTCCATTGACTAATATGTGGGGTTTAACGTCCCAAAACCATCATATGATTATGACAGACGCCGTTGTGGAGGGCTCCGGAAATTCGGACACACTGGGGTTCTTTAACGTGCACCCAAATGTGAGCACACTGGCCTACAGCATTTCCGCCTCCATCAGAAATGCAGCCGCCACAGCCAGAATTCGATCCCACGACCTGCGGGTCAGCAGCCAAGTACCTTAGCCACTAGACAACTGCGGTAGTGCCCAATTCAATCCAAGCCAAGTCAAAACGGCAAGTGCACATTGCGTCATCTTGGTGTACGCTGTGTCCGTTCTGTGGTTACGCTATGGGAAGTAAGCACCGAACTGCGTGGCTGCTTTGAAGTTGAAAGGGATTGACCATGCACTAAACAAAGGCAACAGGGCTGCTGGTAGGCATTTTGGAGTAGACGAGTTTGGTGTTCGCTACTGGTGACAACAGCAGGGGCAGCTAAAAGCCACCAAGGGGCACTGGGGCTTCCATGTGCCTGAGACTGGGACGGATAGTAAAACTCAATTTTGTCAGACGGTTACTGCAGAGGATATCACATTAGGTGACAATCAGCCCAAGGTCGACGTCGTACGCTAATCAATTGTAGACTCTCAGTGAGTGATGAACGCCAACGCTACGCCCACAAGCTTTAATAAAATAGTTTAAAACTCCCGACTATTTGCTTGCAGTCTTTGTGCCTCAAGTAAATCAAGTTTTCTGTTTAACCTGTGGTTTTATTGTCAAGGTAAGTCTTGATCGTATGTTGCAAAGCTTATAGTTAGGTACTAGCGTGATAATCCCGACTTGCAGCCTCTTCATCTTTTTTTTCTGCTCTGTATGTTTTTGCAAAAATTTTTCTCGGTAATTCTTGCACCCCCCCCCCTCCAAATATTCATTGCTTTTTCACGAAGAAAACTGCAAGGACTATGCGAGTAAATACGGTTTTCTCTTGAGTCCTCGTCATTGTGCAGTTTCTTGAATGCACTGACTTTAGTTCGAAGTGCTTTGCTTCCCTAAAACACAAAAATATAATTTTCAGTGTGTTTTATGATGTTGGACATCTTGCACATGAGCTCTTTGATCTGCTGTGCCTTTTCTTAAAATCCTTTTCTGATCTACAAAGAAGATATTGCATTGATGTTTGTTTGTGTTCTGTACGGAGTGGTGTAATAGGCAATGACAAAAAGCAAGATATTGTCACAAGGTAGTGACGTGGACGAATGGAGCACACTGCCAGTCGAATAATAAACTGTTTATTTAGGCAAACCTGTGCTCAGTAAATGGAAAGTCGGATTACAGTAGCAGTCTTGGACTTTTAGCGGCGAACTGAGCGTCGGCTGTCGATCAACTGACGGCGGAGCATGTCGGCACTTATACCCTTGCCATCGAATATTCTAGCGTTATCGCTAGTGACAACGTAGGTTCATGATGAAACAAGCGCTAAAAATACACATACTCAGAGAGAACACAGACAAGCGCTTACTAGCAACTGAAAATTTTATATCAAAGCAAACACTAATAAATTCCAGACGTAGGTTCGGGACGTAGGTTCCCGAATAATCTGTGACGTTCCCGAATAATCTGGGACGTTCCCGAAGTGGGCGTAATCTTAAGAAACAATATACTAAAGCCTCGAAGCTTCTCGAGCATCGTAGGTGTGGTTCGTGCTGAACGTAGTGTAACGAAACAATATACTAAAGCCTCGAAGCTTCTCGAACATCGTAGGTGCGGTTCGTGCTGAACGTAGTGTAACGGGGTGATAACAAGACTTGAGGAAAAGAACGTGGCATTGCCCCCCCTCCCCCCCTGAAAAAGGCATCGTGCCAAAGCTTTAACAAAAGACGAAGGTAGAATAATAAATTGATATGTGGGGTTTAACGTCCCAAAACCACTATATGATTATGAGAGACGCCGTAGTGGAGGGCTCCGGAAATTTAGACCACCTGGGGTTCTTTAACGTGCACCCAAATCTGAGCACACGGGCCTACAACATTTCCGCCTCCATCGGAAATGCAGCCGCCGCAGCCGGGATTCGAACCCGCGCCCTGCGGGTCAGCAGCCGAGTACCTTAGCCACTAGACCACCGCGGCGGGGCGGTAGAATAATAAAGACAAACAATAAGTACAGCAACAACAACAAAATGCAGTCCTCAGGTTCGCGCATGAAATGACTTGAGGGGCATGACATGGAGGACTTCAGGGCAAACACGGCGCCATTGAGAGTTCGTAATGCCGTCGGCAACAACCCTATAGTCGAGTGAGCTGAGACGCCGAACTACTCTGTACGGTCTGAAGTACCGTCACAGAAGTTTTTCACTGAGTCCCTGTCGTCGTATCGGCGTCCATACCCAGAAACAGTCCCCGGGCTGGTACTCAACGAAGCTTTGTCGAAGATTGTAACAGTAGCTGTCGGTCGCCTGCTAATTCTTGATGCGCAGGCAGGTGAGTTGACGAGCTTCTTCCGCGCGCTGAAGGTAAGTGATGACGTCGAGGTTCTCTTCATCAGCGACGTTTGAGAACATAGCGTCGAGCGTCGATGCCGGGCTCTCTCCATAGAACAACTTGTATGGCATCATCTGCGTGGTTTCTTGGACGGCCGTGTTGTATGCAAAGGTCATGTATGAAAGGATTTCATCCCACGTCTTGTGCTCGACATCGACGTACATAGCCAGCATATCAGCGATGGTCTTATTAAGACGTTTGGTGAGGTTGTTGGTCTGTGGATGGTAGGTGGTGGTGCGGCGGTGACTTGTCTGGCTGTACCTCAGGATCGCCTGAGTTAGGTCCGCAGTAAAGGCTGTACCTCTATCAGTAATGAGGACCTGTGGAGCTCCGTGATGCAGAACAATGTTCTCGAGAAAGAACCATGCTACCTCGGAGGCACTGCCCTTGGGGAGGGCCTTTGTTTCGGCATAGCATGTAAGGTAGTCAGTAGCTACGACGATCTATTTATTCCCGGAATTCGAGGGCGCGAACGGCCCCAGTAAGTCCATTTCAATTTGCTGGAAGGGACCGCGAGGTGGCTCGATGGGCTGAAAAAGTCCGACTGGCCTAATCGGCGGTGTCTTTCGTCGTTGACAGTCGCGGCAGGTCCTGACGTAGCAAGTGAAGTCGGCGGAAAGTCGTGGCCAGTAATACTTTTTTTGTATTGTTGCGAGCGTGCAGGAAACACCAGGTGTCCAGCCATCGGGTGGTTGTGTTAGGCCTCGAATACTTCTGGTCTCACTGCTGAACGAACCACGAGAACGTGGTCGGCTCGACGAGGTGGAAAGTTCTTCTTTAAGAAAACTCCGTTTTGCAAGAAGAACAACTCCAGTCCTCTTTTGAAACCATTCGGAACAGTCGTGCTGCTACCGTCGAGGTATTCCAGAAGGCTTCTGAGTTCCGGGTCAGCTCGCTGCTGCTCCGCGAAGTCGTGGGCAGTTATTGTTTCTAAGATGCTGTCCTCATCCAGGCCGTCGGTCAGCGGTGATTCGATGGAGGCCAATACAAGCAGTCGGCGTCAGAGTGCGTTTTTCTAGACTTGTAAACGACGGTCCCGTCGAATTCTTGAAGTCTGAGGCTTTATCGTGCGAGGCGACCCGAAGGGTTTTTCAAGTTAGCTAGTCAAAGTAAGGCGTGGTGGTCGCTCACAACTTTGAAAGGCCTGTCACAGAGATAGAGGCAGAACTTTGATGCTGCCCAGATGATGGCAAGGCACTCCTTTTCTAGTGTGAAATAGTTGGCCGCGGTCTTGGAAAGTGACCGGCTAGCATAACTGACAACTTTTTCCACGCAGCGAGTCTTTCGCACAAAGACAGCGCCAAGTCCTACGCTGCTTGTGTCTGTGTGTACTTCTGTTTTGGCGTATTCGTTGAAATGTGCATACTTTGTTTTGGCGTATTCGTTGAAATGTGCAAGTATTGGCAGTGTTTGAAGGTGTCGTTTAAGTGCCTGAAATGTTTCCTCTTGTGCCGCTTGCCACAGAGTTTGACGTTGCTTTTTGTGAGGTGAGTTAGCGGCTCAGCGATCTATGAAAAACGTTTAACGAAACATCTGTAATAGGCATACAATCAGAGGTATCGTTGTTCTTGTCAGTGGGCTGCGGGAAATCAGCAATGGCAGATGTTTTGCGCGGGTCGAGACGGACTCCAAACTTGCTTATCACGTGTCCCAGGTACAACAGCTCCTCGTACGCGAAGCGGCACTTTTCTGGCATCAGGACTAGTCCGGAGGTACTGATAGCTTGAAGTACCGCTTCAAAACGGCAGAAAATGCTCGTCGAAGCTGGAGGAAAACATGACTATGTCATCCAAATACACGAGGCAAGTCTGTCATTATATTCAGCCAGCACAGTGTCCATAACGCACTGGAACGTCGCAGACGTGGCGCAAATACCAAATGGCATGACCTTAAACTCGAAAGGCCATATGGTGTGATAAAGGCCGTTTTATTTCGATCTCTCTCGTTAACCTCCATTTGCCAATAGCCCGTTTTGAGGTCCATCGAAGAAAGGTACTTCGCGTTGTGGAGATGGTCCAGTGCGTCGTCTATAAGTGGGAGGGGTACACGTATTTCCTTTTATCTTGTTCAGGCGGCAGTAATCGAAGCAAAAACGTAGGGTCCTGTCCTTCGTTCCTAATACCACGGGTGATGCCCACGGACTCTTGGATAGCTGATTGATGTCGTTGCGAAGCATTTGGTTTACTTGTTTCTTCTCGGCGTCACGTTCACGCATCGAGACTCGATACGGGCTTTGTCGAACTGGTCGGGCACTTTCTTCTGTTGTGATGCGTTGTTTCGCGACTGGGGTTTCTCGAATTTGCGATGATAACGAGAAGCAGTCCTTGAATTGCAAGAGCAAGAACTTGAGCTGATCTTGCTTGCACTTAGAAAGGCTCGGGTTGACACTGAAATCTAGTTCGGCACCTCGATTCGTCGAAGCAGCATCGGCAGCATCGAAGAGAGTGAATGAATTGCTGGCCTCCACGATTCATCGATGTGGGCAACCACCGTACCACGGTTGAGGTGCCTATATCCGTGACTGAAGTTTGTCAGCACTACCTTTGCTTTGCCGTCATGCAGCTCTGCCATGCCTCTTGAGACGCAAATCTGATGGTTCAGAAAAAGCTGCTTATCGCCCTCGATGACACCTTCAAAGTTCCAATGGAAACGACGCTGGAGCAAATGGCACGGTGACTTGCTCTTCTAGCACGTCCAATGCGTAATTCCTTGGCATTGTAGGGGTCGGCAGCGTCTTTTCTGAGGTTAGAGTGATTTACTCAAACCTCAGGTCAATGATATCGCTGTGTTGACTTAAGAAGTCCATTCCAAGTATCACATCTCTGGAGCAATTTTGTAAGATTACAAAGCTTGCAGGACAAGTCTGGTTACTGATGGTGATTCTTGCTGTGCAGACCAACGTTTATAGATATACTTCAGTTTCAAAACTCCGCCGCCGAAGCCGGGCGCGTCTTACTCCTAGGGGGTGTGAGGGCGCTGCGGTCGACTTTTGCGCGGTGCCGACGGGCCGGCCGGTGCAGGCGAGCGTTTCGGTGTGCCAGTGGCCATGGTTTTCTGGGTCGTGCTGTGGGGTTGCTCGTTGTTTTCTTCTCGTTTTGTGGTTGTGAACTGTGTATGTGCTGTTAGTGAGTGACTGCCGATAGATTTGCTCGTTGTTTTCTTCTCGTTTGAGGTTGTGAACTGTGTTTGTGCTGTGAGTGAGCGACTGCCGATGATAGATTTGCTCGCTTTTGAAAATGATGAATGACACAGAATCAATCCGAAATTTGAAGCAGTTTGCATCCACCCAGACAATGGAATCTTTTCGTGTCACCCTCATGTCAGTGCTCTCTTTAATTGAGTTCCTACACAGCCGGGGTGTCAGTTACGTGCTTACAGCAAGCTTGAATAAAGATCCCCTTAAGGTAATATAGCTTTTGTATATTGATACGGGGCACTATTAACACCATTTTTTTTGCAGAGGTTCTTTGGACTTGTCAGAGATCCCCTTAAGGTAATATAGCTTTTGTATATTGATACGGGGCACTATTAACACCATTTTTTTTGCAGAGGTTCTTTGGACTTGTCAGATCATTTGGGGGAGACGAAGACCATCCTACCGTAACAAACTTCGGCCAGTTATTTCGCCTACTTTCGCTTTACACTCCAGTGAAATTGGCAGTGAAGGGAAACTGTGAGGAAGGCAATGACCAAGTTTTGCTTAGTGCATTCGAAAGCCTTGGTGAAAAGCGCCGTGATGCACTTCAGAAAAAAAAAAAAACGCAGTCAAGGAAGAGGTGTGGAAGCGACTGAAATGCATACCATTCAATGACTTGTGCAATCTCCCCGATGATCACACGTAGAACGTGTTGTCGCCAGAAGAGACTGCACAGTATTATTTAGCTGGCTATGTCGCATTTAAGGTTAACAGAGCTGCAGATTGTGCTGATTGCAAGAAAGATCCCGTTGGTTCCCAGGATGCCCTTCCTGCAGAAGCACTGCTAATCATTGAGCGTGCTCACGTTTCTGGTTGCCTTGTATACCCATCCAGAAAATTATTTGCATGCATAAGTACCATCGAGAAGACAGTGAGTCAAGAAAGTGAACAAGCTACATTTGGTGATGTTTTTTGGAGGGTTCTTGATAGCCTTATTGAAAATGGCACCAACACCGTTGGCTGTTCACAACACTGCAGTGAATTCACTGGTAAAGTGATCCATTTTTATTTAGTTACTCGAATGCATTTCTTTGCTCGCAAAAAGTGCCAAGAGAACGACTCCGCAGTCAAAGCACAAAGAGAGAGAAAGAAGGCAAAACTTGTTTGAAATTGCACAGTTGTTTCCTGAAGTGTGTAAATAAAGAAGATTGCATTTTGAATTTTATCACTTGATTGTCTCGTGTTCTTCACCTTAGTTGCATGCACGCGTGATATTTTTGTCTAATGTGGGAAACTGGCAGTAAAAATACCAGCAAGAAATATATGCAAAGCATGAAAATACTAGTGAGGACGAGGAAACACGAATCCCGCCGCAGTGGCTAGGCGTTGCGCTGCTGAGCACGTGGACGCGGGTTCGATTCCCGGCCGCTTTTCTGATGGAGGTGAAAAGCAAAAACGCCCGTGTGTGCGAGATTTCGGCGCACGTTAAAGATCCCCAGGTGGTCAAAATTAATCCGGCGCCCTCCACTACGGCGCGTCTAAACGCCGGCGTTGCGTCGGCGCGTTAAACCTTGCAATCAATCAAAACACGAATGGATTCGGGTTAGGACATCTGATTGGCAACGAAAACATTTCCCTTCCTATCAAGGCCACGCGCGCGCTTTCAGTCAACCCAAACGAGGGCCGGGTATGCAGGGCGCAGTTAAAGCATAAGCTTGTGGCCTCGAATGTTCCGAATGCGTAGAAAATAATACAGCGGTGCGTTGCGACACGCATTAAGAACATCACACACCAGAGTGGAGCGCTTAAGATTTAAAAGCTGCAACGGGCGTAATAAAATCAGACGGCTTGCTAAGCCCGCTGCGCAAGCGCAACGTTGGAGCTAGCAGACGACGCTCGCAACGATAGCGCAAATCTCGACTGCAGTGCCACGGTGTCAGGAACCGCAGCGGGCCGGCTGCGTTCAATGGCCGCGGCGGCGAGTTTCTAAACTGAAATATATTTATAAACGTTGGTGCAGACTACAGTCAGCGTGATTAAGTGACCTCCAGTGGTCCGGATTTGAGAGCCCTGCCATGCAGTCCTCACTTCTTTCAACTTCATCGCGAAAGACCCACTGACAACGGAATAGTCGGCTCTAGAATTGACGAAAGCAGTGACAAGGTGGCCGTCGAATATTACGTCGAGGTCGCTGGTTTGTCACCATGCGTTGCGGTTGGGTCGTGGTGTGGGGTCACAGCTACGCCTACTTGCTCTGCTGCTTCAACGTTGCGTCCTGACGTCTTCTGCAGGCTGCGAAGATTCAACGTCAGGACCCGTTTTGTCTTGCGGCGGGTGCTTTCAATTTTGTAGCCGCGTCAGCAACGGCGGGGGATCTTCGGTATTTCGTCGTACAGCAACCGCACCTCCATCGGTTGCTGCCCTTAGTCTTCCGAGTAAAGGCTTGGAGATTGGCCTTGAACAGGGCCAGTGTACTGCCCGCAGTGCGGTGAGGCGTAGCAACCTGGCGACAGCGAACGATAGGATCGTCATGGTGTCGACTGCGGTTCCGCGAGATAGTCGGTGATGTCATACGGTCTTTCACCCCATTGTGGACACGCCGCGTTGATGTCGAAGCCCCGTAGACCCATCTGTCGGTACTGGGAACAGTGGTAGGTGTGCCCGGCCTCGCCGCAGTGGTAGCAGAGCAAGCGGTTGTCGGGCAGCAGCATAGCTCATGACTTGCAGCTGTGGCTCTTGAAGCTGAGGATCGCCCAGCGATTGCTCAATCTCCTGGCGTACGACGTCCGCGATAGAGTCCATGTGAGGCTGCGCTGAAGAAAGCAATTTTCGCAGCTCTTCTTGCACAATCGCTCAGATTGTCTCATGCAAGTTGGTGGTTCCTAGCTCTTGGATGCCGGCTTAGCTTGTATACAAGAAGCTACAGTTTTATCGCTGCGTGCGCATCTCGAGTGTCTTCCCTTTATAGATGCTTCTGAAATGAATTTGGCGACCGTCTTTGGCGAGTTCCTGATCAGCCCGGTGAAGAGTTCCTGCTTGACTCCTCGCATGAGCAGACGGACCTACTTCTCCTTGGACATGTCGAAGTCAGTGTGGCGGAATCGTTTAATGATATCTTCCGTGAATAGTGCCCCATTTTCATTTAGTATCTGCATGCGGGTTTCGAGGAGAGCTGCTGCCTTCTCCTTGCGCACCACACTTGCGAAAGCGGTGAGAAACCTGGCGCGAAAGACATCCCATGTTTTTTTTAAGGCATCGCTCTTCATTCTCGAACCAGGTCCGAGCCGGATTTTGCAAGGCGAAATACACATGCCGAAGCTTGTCATCGTCTGTCCAGTCATTGAAGGTTGCGATGCAGTCGAACCTTGCGATGCAGCTTTCCAGGTCTTCCAGTGGCGAACTGCGGAAAGTTGGCGGCTCTTTGGGTTACCGGAGCAGGAGTAGTGCAGATAGAACAGGCGCTGTCATTGTCACCGTCAACGTCTTGGTTTTCTGAGCTTTGTCCAGTAAAAGCCCGTACTCCGGTGGCAGACCTTGTTGCCTGCGGCTAACTCCCTGCTCGTTGCTGGCATCGGTGTCTTCTTCGCGGCGTGGGCTTGGTTCACGGTTTGACAGGGGCGTCGATACATGGAAGAAACAGCACCTCCACCACATGTCACGGGGTCGTGATGTGGATGAATGGAGTACACCACGAGTCGAATAATAAACTGTTCATTTGGGCGAACCTGTACAGAGTAAACGTAAAGTCGGATTACATTAGCAATCTTGGACTGATAGCGGCGAACGGAGCATCGGCCATCGTTCAACTGACAAGCAGCAGAGCGTGTCGTCATTTATACCCTTGCCATCGAATATTCTAGCATTATCGCTAGTGGCAAGACAAGTTCTCGAATAATCTGTGACGTTCCCAAAGTGGGTGTTATCTTAACAAAACGATCTACTAAAGCCTGGAAGCTTCTGGAATATCGTAGGTGCGGTTTGCGCTGAACGTAGTTTACCAGGGTGATAACAAAACTTGAGGAAAGGAATGTGGCAATATCGTAATCTGATTGGGCCACATACTGTGACAGTTTGCAAGCTTTCTTGTATTCATGCTATCACTAACATGGTTAGCAGCTTTGATTGCATTTGATGATTGCATCATATTTGGACACTAAGACAGGGTAGCTTTCCTCAATACAGCCTTTCCCAAATAACAGGCAGTTATGGCCAAGATATTGGTGTAAAAGTAATTCGAGCAGCTTTTTCAAGGCATTAATTGGGCTGATATAAATCCATGCCCATGCTTCACTAAAGCTCATTTGTAAGCATTGCCTGTCATCCACTTTGTCATTCACCCAGTCGCAGTAATCTGCAAGGCTTTCATTATTTCAGGACAAGATCATGTGGCAATATACAAGGGCACTAAAAGACACTAATCTTTAATTCTTGTTTTGTAATGTTTATATTTTTATTATGATATTTTTCCCTATTATCTGACCTGTCAGCATTTGTCTCACTTATCTCCTTTATTCCAAGTTTTCTTTCTCATGTTATTTAGTGCTTTCTACTCACTCTTGCAATAGCCCTGTAACCGGGCATCAATATGTGAAAATAAATAAATGTACCAAACACGCCTCCAAGCTTACCTAAGATGGCATTTACAGTGCCTTATTTATTTTGAAATGCTCAGCGCAAAGTCCAGAAAGTTCACACGTGATAAGCTGAATGGCGACGTTCGGTGAAAGAGCACAATATGCCTAAGCACAGTGACGACAAATCAATGCACAACGTGCTCAATCTTGCATTTTGGGGGCCTCTGCGCGATAAGCTTGCCCGTGCAGTTCACGGCCGATGCACGTAAGGCCCTTCGCAGTTTTAAGGCACCAGTGGGTGATTTGATTGAATGCTTGCAACAAAGCACACTGCAGCTTGTCTACTAGCACAATGGCCTTGCCCGCGAAGTTTACATTCGTCTCGTATCGGTTCCATGACCAGAGCTTAACCACAACTTGAAGCAGTAAACGCCGTGATGCCTGGCGTTTTCAAAAACGCCGTGTTTGATGGTGTGTACAGAGTGGTTTCCCAGCGGTTGTCGTGAAACTCGAATAAAACAAAGGCTGCTGAAACTGAAAATACGAAATATGTGTCCCACCTTAACGCGAGCCCCCTAACAGAAACAGGTGTCTTCTGGACAAAAGTGACCAACCATGCCAGTGATTCTACGCAATTAAAAATGCAGTGTTCCAGGGGGAGGGGGGGTCATTTAGACAAAGGGTCGAAAACAAAAAGGAAAAAAGAACAGCACTTCCTAGCACAAATATGCAAAGCAAAGTGGGACATGGAAGGAGGGAGCAAGATTATTGTGTCGTGCGACCCCTGGTGGTGTCGCGTTAACACACCAGTGTGTTATAGTTTCCTGTAAATGCCCTAAGGTGGAGCTGAGCCTTCACCATGACATATCTCAGCAACCAACTCTGTCTGTACATGCAGTCACGTGACCAGAGTGTCACTGACCAATCACCTTTTTTCCAATCCTTGAAACACCGCCGCAATAAACACAGGAGAGCATTCTCTTGTCAGTCAAGCCGAAGCTTGTCTGCGTGCCGTCACACGCCGGTCGCTCAGCCTGTCCGCCAGCTTCGCCGTGCTCCAGCCCTACACAACATATATGGTGACGAGGTACTGAACCCTGAACACAGGTGACCCCATACAGTGCCCGACGTAAGTGCCTCTTCACGCCACCTTCCACTGCACGTCGGTGCCTTCACTTCTCTTTGCACTATGCTGGCGTCACCTGACTGACTTTTTTTTGTGCTTGCTCCAACTTGCTTGCGATGCCACCCTCGCACTTCAGCTTGCTGCCTCCCTTCTGCACCCATGGCTGCCCTCTTTGCCAATCTTCCTCCGTTCCTTGACGTACCCGGCGCACCTTTCATTTCGTGGCATAAAAGGTACACCTGAAAGCGGCCAGTGGAGGTGGCTGAGCGGCAGCGCTCTTCAGCACACTTGGCATCGAAGGTAAGTAGAAACACTTCGCCGTGCAGGCACAGCTCAAAGCGCGAGCCATTCCAAATGCTACTCAGACTGCATTGAGCTCGGCGGCAGTGTCAACAGCGGAAAACAACCGGCGGGGGCGACAGAGATTGGCGCGGCAGCATCAACGTCGCCAACAGAGTATGACACGCTACTTCAATTTATTGATGAGCTATTCGCTGAGACGACGAACGTCTTAGCTGAACGGCACTTGCTCACAACCCTCTAACAACTACCCGGAAAAACTTTCCTCGATTTCGTCGCAACCCTCAAAACGAAAGCCCATACGTGCAAGTTTGGCGCCGCTTACGACGAAATAATTCGGGACCAAACAATACACGCAGTCGCCAACACGAAGGTATGAGCCAAACTACTGTCACACGGTGAAGCCCTCACACTACAAAAAGCCCAACAACTCGGACGATACTTCGGGGCACTTCACAGGGCCAATGCAGCGTTCAGCGGAAATAAACAGTTAGTCGGTCGGTTCGCCAGTGACGGCGGCATGGTCCAGCGCGTCACAGCAGCTCAAAACGGCAACTTGGTTGCTTCGCCGCCCTCGCAGTAGCCTAAACATGGTCACACTGGCTCGTCAGCAAGCCTGCATGGCGTTCGCGACCAACAAAGGGGTCGTCAGCCTTTTTCCAAGCCACCACTGGGCCCTTGTTTCCACTGCAGAAAATTTAGACATTTGGCAACTTCCCAAAATTGCCCTACCAGGAACAAAACCTGCCAATTCTGCCGTATCAAAAGCCGTTACGCAGCAATTTGCCATAAACGACAAGCATCAGTACAGGAAGTACAAGACTCTGACTCCAGCGCTTCCACAGTCCTGTCCGTGAATGTTACGTTGACTAGCCAAGGACTTTTGTATCCCTGCGGTCAATGGTGAATAAGTCCACAAGTTCCTTTTGGTGAATACAGGTGCGCCACTGCGTCGCTAACGACGAAGAAGGACTACGACATGTATTTCGCTTCTAAGCACAGACTGCTCCAGACATCCATTCAACTATGAAACTATTTGAAGCACCGCATACCGGTCTTCAGATATTTCTGCACTGACTTGCAGCACAGTGGGAAGGGCGCTTCTGTTACTTACTACCTCACAGCACATGGCACTCCATTGCTGGGGCTGGATGCCATCCAACAATTGGGTCTCCTCATCAATAGCACGACAAAAAGTGCCACTTCGCTACTTCAGTTTTTTAGCAGCTTCCTGCAGGTGTGCCTCCGGAGTTCGAGCACCTGTTCGACAGGCAGCTAGGACTCATCAGAGACTTCGCCCACCGGGTCAAGCGGCGGCAAGACATCACGCCAGTGTCCGCTAAACTGCGTTGGCTGCCCCTGGCTCTTTGAGAACAAGTCGCCAGTGAGCTGCATCGACTCGATAACGACATCATCGAGCGGTTGTCGGCATCTGAATCGGTGTCGCTGCTCGTGGTCATTCATAAGAAGGACGGGGACATCCGCATCTACGTCGATCTGTGAGAGCCAAACAAGGCCATTGTCATCGACGCCTTACCGCTGCCCAATGTAGATGAACTCCTCTAAATGCTGAATGTGTGCCAACAGTCAGCACAGGGCGACTCCGCACCACCTGACGTGCACCCTCCAGTATCTGTGACCTAAGACCTTTTGTCGAACCTTCCTGAAGAAAGCCCTGGGTATTCCTCCTCACCTACCGTAAATGCATTAAATTCCAATATGGGGGCGAGAGATGTGGGGAATGGTTCTTCCGAGTCTGCTCTCAGCAGCAGCAATCTGCCAAGTTCTTCTGAGAGAGATGGGGACGGGGTTTCAAAGTTGGCCTCAAACAGCCACATTTCTTAAAGTCACCCTGCAGGGCCAGGGTCGCAGCGTTCACAGAGGACACGTAAGCCCCCTGCCTACTTGAAGGACTATGTCACAGACTAAAGTAGTGAGTCGTCTACGGCTATACTGCCTCGGAGGCCGCAATATAGCCGCAGAGGACCAGTGCATGTTCATACAATTCATTGAGCAGTGCAAGTTGGCACTTGCGTTGTGTGTCAGCAAAGCTTACTTTATTTTCGATACTCTGGGTGGTTTGTTCTTAGGACAATACCGTATTATATCACTTCAATTGCTATGTTTAGTTCTAGCAAAAAGTAGGTGAGAAGAACCACTAGTAGTTATACAGATGCCTTGGTTGTCTTCCTTGAGTGTAAAAAAAATCGTTATGCAATATCTCTATGGGTTGTAACAGGAACATGAATTACTGTCATTTTTGTATTTGAACAGTGCTGTTAATTATGTTACATCTAAAAGCAAGCTGGCTACTTCTGCTTTACTGTTGTTCGTTGATATGTGTAAATTGTCATAAGCTACTTAACATAGTTCAGGACCTTTTTTCATGTTGTATAAGGATGCAATTTTCCCAGGGGGGAGACGATGCTGTGTCGCGTTAACACACCAGTGTGTTATAGTTTTCTGTAAATGCCCCGAAATGGAGCTGAGCCTTCACCAAGACAGATCTCTGAAACTGTCTGTAAAAGCAGTCACGTGACCAGTGTGTCACTGACCAATCCCTTTGTTCCCAATCCTTAAAAAACAGCCGCAATAAACATGAGAGAGCATTCTCTCATCAGCCAAGCCGAAGTTCATCGGCGTGTCGTCACTAGCCACTCGCTCGACCTCTCCGCCAGCCTGCCGCCGGCTTTGCCACACTCCAGCACTACACAACAAAGATAATCAGAAAAGAAAGGCAGAGCATATAGCTGGTGCCTCCTTCCCCTCAAGCCTGCGAGTGGGGAAAGTGCCAGCTATATCACCAAGGAGAGCAACAAAAAAAAGTTGAGGAAGCAGTGCCTCGAGCCACCCCAAGCTTTCACATCCTTCTGCCCACATTCTTTGGTTCCCCCGGCTGGAGCTGAAATGGAAACCACAGAACACAAAAGTTTGGGCAGTCTATGAGCCATGTCATCCCTGTGTGCAGAGGAAAAAAATAAGGGGGGGGGGTAGTCGAACAAAAGTGACAACAAAACAACAAAAATTGTCTGTGCTATACAGTCGCATACTAAACTGCAACCACGTTTGCAGCACTAGCGCTGCCATCAGAGGGGTCAGATGCCTTGTCGTCACCGTGTCATAATGGCAGCGGTTGAAATTGGTTGTTCCAGTCGACCTGTTCTCAGAAGAGTGCAAACTGTGAACCGCCGTTCTCACTATAAAAGTGCATGACAAAGGAAAGTTATTCATTCGTACACCGAATGTAGCCGAGTTACGTCTTTTTTGTGTGCCCGAGACTTGTGACTGTGAGTAGTGCGAAAGGAGATCTTCAGCTGCACCTCAATCAGCAAAACTTACGGCAAGCTGAAAATAAAAAAATATTTGAACGATGAAGTGTTCGTGAAACTAACAAAATATATTTTGGATCCGATTCAGCCTAACTCAAAAGAACGCTGGTTAAAAGGACTGTGGCCACTCGATATGCTGAAGCGGATTGTAGCGCATGACTATGCTGGCTAGAAGGGGGAAGTGTGATGGGCGAGGGCGGAGGGCTGCACAAATTCACAATGAAAGATGGCGGTCACACCAGAAGGCGCCACCTGTGCAACAGGTGCTTGCGGCGGCGTTTGCTTGCTTCGTGTATAGCCGCTACACATTAGTTTCACTTGTTTTAAACAACCGTTCACACACCGCACCAACACATTTTAAAGCACTACGTGTTTATTTCACGAAGAAGAATGTGTTGCAAGTGCTGAGTGATGTTAAGCGACGAAAACAAAAAACGAAATGCTTTTAATTCTGACAGAACTGGCATGCCTCACGGACCTGTTTAGCACCTGTCCTGTGTAGTTATCATGGCGTTGCGTTCTTTTTTTGCTGTTTTTACTGTTTAATATGCTGCAGCTGAACGAAATCACTTGTTCGCATGCATAGCTGACTTTAGTGCTTTCTCCCTTGGTGAAATGCAAACTCTTTACAATTGAAGTGTACGGCTTTTCTGGATCTCCCCTACCCTCGCCTATTTTTATTTTCTGTACTTTAAAGGGGTTCCCTACAGTGTGAACGGCATTTTCTTGCATCTTTTTCTTGAAAAACTTTCAGAGGAGAGCGGGATGCTGCGGCTGGAGGCTATTTTATACATTGGACACTTTCTTACTTCAATGATTGTTCCCTCTTAGAAGAGTGAAACTTTGGGCTAGTTGGTATTGCATGATGAAAAACGTACAGCGCGAACACAAGACGGGAATACTAAAGAGGGGACACAGACAAGCGCTGACTAGCAACTGAATTTTTATTAACACAGAAGCGAAATATATACGGAAAAAAATAACAGAAACAAGAAAACTGAAGAAATTACAGCATGACAAGGATACTTCCATGTTATTGTTACACGCGCTCTTCTAAAAAAGATAATTCTTTGGCCGATAACCCGATGGAAGCCATGCTGATGCATAGCGACCCTTCTTTTGCGATATGAGCGGCTTCAATGATTTCACGAGTACGCATGTCCTGATGTCTACCGATGATTGTTGTTTCTTCAAACAGGGGTGTGCAACCGCAGGAACTGCAATGAATGGCCAAAAACCTTCTTTGGCGTTGCGCACATTATTCTTGTGCTCTCGGAGGCGGTCATTTAGACACCTTCCAGTTTGGCCTATATAACAACACCCACATGAAAGTGGAATGCGATAAATGACATTATGTGAACATTCTAGAAATTTATTACGATGCTTGGTAGTGCACTGGTGTTTCCTTTTTTTAACAGGACAGGTGACACGCGAAAGATATGACAATTTGTGAGGTGCTGAAAAAACCACTCGAACGCCGCACTGTTGCCCTATTTTTCTGAGACGATGTGAAATATTATGCATGTATGGTATAACCGAAATCTTCTTGCCTCGACCGGTTTCCATGCTTGCCTGCTGGACATTTTCCTGGCAGCTTTTCTTCTTTTTTCTGTAAATTACTTCAGCTACCGATGTGAGCAGCTTTTGTGGATAACCTGCTGCTTCGAGCCGACGAATCTGCGCCAAGAAACTTCTAGTGACAACGTGGTGACAAGATTTATCTAATGCGTTGGAAAGACATGTTTGAACAATGCTTCGCTTGACTAATTTTGTGTGTGACGATGTGTACGGCAACAACGGTTTTTGTGCTCGTGGTTCGTACATCCAACATGAATGTTGATTGGCAAATGTTAGTCTGAGATCTAAAAAACGAATGCTGTTGTCTTCTGGCATTTCATGTGTGATACACAGAGGCGACAGGCACTCTTTAAATAAAGATATGAGGTGACTTGTTGCAACTTGAAAGTTATCTGCATTGCGCTTGAGAATCACAAGATAATCATCTACAAAACGGAAGGTTTTCAGAACACTGCTACCAGTGAGCCGTGCGTTAAGAGCTCTGTCTAGCTTGCTAGATAGGAGGTCACTCAACAGTGGGGCAATACATGAGCCTATAGACACACCATTCTTTTGAAGAAAAATTTCGTTGTTCCATTCAACATAGGTAGATTTAAGGTAAAACGAGACAAGGTCAAGGAAAGCACCGCCACTAATACAAGTCGTGTTCTGGAATGCTACGGATCCAAATTCATCGATGCATTCTTCGATACCATAAAATTAGTTCTTCGGATGGCAGAGAATAATACAGGTCTTTCACATCGATTGAAAAGGCGGTGAGCTGTTCGTTCGGGTTTTGTTTATGAAGCTTATGACTTCTTGCGAATTACGGATGAGGAAGGGATACATCAATTCTGAGCAGCTTCAATTTTGTTGAATGAAACTCGCTAGTGCTTTCTGCCACGTTCCTTTTTCTGAAATTATTACACGAAAAGGTGAGTCTTCTTTGTGGGTTTTGCATGAAAAAAACATATCTAGGGCTAAATTCTGACATTTACCTATCGTTAGTGCCAGCTTTTTAGATCTAGTTGCGAGCAAAGTAAGATGGCTTTTCCCTTAACTTTGCTAGGGATACATCAGGGCACCGTTTAAAAACACAGAGAGAACAGCGTCATGCGCTTTTTGAAGGTACACATCATTTGGTAGTACAAGCAAAAACCTCCCTCTTTATCTGCTGGTACGACACACAGTTCATTCCGGAGCAAGAACGTAGTAGACTTTCTTTAGAGGCAAGTTGTGGCTTGTGGGCTTACCATGCATCAGAACGTCAACGCCCTCGGAGACGCACCTGTCGCACTCATTCGTCGGTGCGAGGCTTGAGACCTGTCGAACCACAGATAGCAGCTCCGCGGGTGTCTTTCTCTGTTCCACTGCAAACTTTGGGGCCCAGCCCCAGGGTGCGGCGCACCTGTTCTGAAAGCTGGACGTCATCGGCGACGTGGACGACGCCTTCCTGACGCGGTCTAGTTGGCTGCACAATCCGTAGTTGCCTCAGAGCACATTGCCACATATGTTCGACAGTGGAGTCTATAAGATTGTTATATTCTCGCCACCTTTTTCTCCTGGCAGCTGGTAGCCTTTCGTTGTGGTGAAGTTGTAGATTCAGGGTGTCCCGGTGGAGTCGTGCTTGTCTTTGCCATTCGGACCTTAGGATTTTGCACATCCTAACGCCATGGTGGTCCGAAGGGCTGAAGCCACCAAACAAGCTTTTTACATCCGGAGGGAGCTGTTTTTTTCGAATGCAGAATGATAAGATGCGGGCACGGCACAGGGCGACGGAGATGAGGGTAATGAGCAAAGAGGAATGCACAGCAGTAGGAGTAAAGAAGCCCGAGGAACTAGAAATATAACTTAGAAGAGTGAAACTTTGGGCTAGTTGGTATTGCATGATGAAAAACGTACAG
>WOVY01002893.1:0-27500 GCA_013436015.1 Rhipicephalus annulatus | reverse complement strand
GATTTAACGATGCATTTTGTTTGTAGATGCACTCGGCCAGCGACCAGTTGCAGTTGTCAGGGCCGTGAATCGCGTACTTATGGAGCATGCGGTCACAGATGCCTAGGTTGGAACCAACAGCACTGACATAACTGCAGAAGGAGGAAGGTTTGGGGGATTGAAGCCCCTCCTAAATTATTGATTTTTTCATGTGTATACATACACACTTACACACATAAGTCGGCAAACTCACCCATGAATCGACTCATTCTGACTCAGATCGAGCCTAAGTCAGAGTTAGTCCAGGTGAGTAATGTTTTTGTTGAGCTTGAGTCCGAGTGAGCTCCGCATTTATGTGCCGACCTATAATCATATCTACTCGCCTATAAGCAGTACTATCAGCCTTATATTGGCTTACGCTTGTGCGTGATTCGATGCACAAGTATGTTAGCGCAGTAGTGTTCATGGCGCCACCACAGTGTTTACTGACCACAGGCTAGCGAAAACTCGTTTATGGACGCTTTGTATATAAGTATCTCGTGTAAGTCGCAGCTTCATAAAAACGTCCTTCCTGGGTTTTCAACCACTGATAGCTCATATTTCAAGCTACAAGATCAGAAGGTGTATCGTAGAGCACCGATTATGTGAGTTACTGGTGCTAAAGAACATTTACACCGTGGTAGGGAAAGCTAATTTTACGCCAGTGAAATAATTTAGCCTCACTAATACCCACTCAGACCCAGGTCAAGCCAGCGAGTTTGAGTCTGAGTAAGTCCAGTTGAGAAATAGTCTAGTAAGTCTGAGTCAGCGTGAGTTCTGCTGAGCGAAAATTCAGTGAGATTGAGTACGGGTGACATATCAGAGCAAGTTGTATTGCTTGAGTGAGTATGAGAGGGTTCCAATTTTTTGCCGACCTGTGCTTACTCATACAAACACGCACACGCACATATATGAGTACTCCTGTGTCTGATATCAAAACAAAGCTTTCTTTTTTATTTATTCGAGAGGGGAGAGGTGATTGAGTCCCACGAGCATCGATCTCAAGCATAAGCGTAACACCGTTCGAGCGGTGAAGCCAACACGAAAAGGGCTTGCTAGAAAGCTGAAGCGGTTGACAACGGTCAAGTAAGGTATGCACGAGGCTAAAAACAGCCTGAATCATCATGTGCTCACAATGATGTTCCTTGCAAGAGGCATTTCAATCGATTTCTTGTGTGATAACAACAAGACTAGCTTCACAGACAAGACGAGTTTTCTTTGATTAAATTAAGCACCTCGGTCTTTTCTCTTCTACAGGTCAAATGGCTGAAGCCTTCCCGAGCCCCGACAGCGGTGCACCTAGCGACGTGGATTTTAGGTTTCAATGCCATTGTGGCGGTTCTTGCACCCGGTACTGGCCTGTGCCCGAGGGTGCCGTTGGTGTGGAGACCATTGGGCCGCCTTTGTTTTCGCCCAACGACCGGCGTATTTTGTGCTGCTGCTATTGCATCACGAAATTCAAAAGGAAGCGCCACCGGGAGACGTCAGAGGTCATAAACGTGTGGCGGCTGGCAGGAATTTGCAGCTTCTGCTACGAGTTGTTCCGCTCTGCACAATTGCTGGATAACCACGTGGCCGCAGTGCACCGCCGTCCTCCCGACCAGGAGCGCGTCAGCGCGTCGTCACGACGGATTGCGGCCATCAGGATGAGGATATAGACAGACAATAGAGGAGGTTGGGGGGGGGGGAGCTGATTTGAGGGTGTAGGGAAAATAAGCAGCGGGAAAGTGCAGGCAGGCAGGCAAGGACCGAGGAAGCGCTCGTGTTTACCACTTCTCCGCTTCCTCAGTAATTTGTTGCCTGTAACATTCGCACTTCTGTGCTTCGCGCTACTCAGCATAACCATGAATGATGACATAGGATTGTTCATTCGCCGTATCTCAATCGACCTAGCCTTCTTCTGTAACGGCATGGCACCACCGATGGCGGTAGGCCTTAGCTCAATTTCATTCCCCCCTTTTTTATTTATTTCTTGCTTTCTAGTACGTATACACATAAAATGTTACGTCAAATTAGCGCTCTGCGTGGATTATAGCATAACGAAGGTGACGTGCTTTAGCGGTCTGGCAAATTTTGGTATCAGCAGTTTCGTTGCTCTACCGGCAATAGTTTTCTCTGTCATCTTTCCATATTATCTAAATTTATGTTTACGGCGTCAATGAACGAACAACCCCCCCCCCCCCCACACACAACTAAGAGAGAAAGAGAGAGAGAGATATGGACGGATGAAGAAATGCTGTTCATTTGCCGTTCTTCGTCCGCGCTTTTTTGCGCAGTCTTTCCGTTGCAACATCTTTTTTTGGAATCTAATGAGTGATCTTTACCTTCCGCAGAAGTAACGTCATTCAACGCAAACTCTACTTCCCAGGAGCTGTATCAAGGGCAAAGGCGTAGCTAAAAATTTTTGCGGGGGTGTGAGCTCAACCATACTTTATGTACGTTCATGCTTGCTATTGTATGCACACAAGCGATCAAGACACCACCCGGCGTTTGTAGTGTTTCCACTTATGTCCTTCTGGGCCTGAATGTGGACAATGCTATTGTTTACTACAGAGCCGCATTGCCAACACTAGTCAACGACATCCACCCTTTCGCTAGCACTATACACCTCTTCACAGGAAAGGAAGAAACGCCACCATGATGGGCTGTGCGCGGGAGCACAAAGGCTAAAGGCACAGCATCCACAGTGAAGTTTTGGTGGGTCACACCAATTTGCGCAGCCCGAAATAGACTATATGGTGGCGCGCAGGGAGCCATTTTAGAAGAGGTCGATAGCTGCCCTCCATTATGCAGCACTAGCTAAACATTAGCCTAATAGTTTCCAGTAGTTTGCACACAAGAAAAAGTATTGTCAAACATGAGCAATAATTTAGTTGAAGTAAGCAACCAATAGTGAACAGGCACTACGCCCAGTGAAATGTCGCGAGTGGGACAAGTCGATATTGCTTCAGGTGGAAACCTTACATGTCTCACACGAGCTTTATCTTGAACGAAAAGCCAGCGTCGAGGCGGAATCGCTTGAAGTGAGCACGAAATATCGCGCCTCGCCAATCGAAGCGCATGAGCATGCGTGTCAACTTCGTCTTTGTAGCGTTCGTGAGGCTGAAAGCGTTCGCTGGCTATATGGTGCTCGGTAAAATGGTCACACTGGGAGTCTTAGGCGAATTCAGCCTGCACGATTTTTCTGCGAGAGCCTTAGATGTATATAGTTTCATTAACCATAGCAAACTGTGGCGCTGTGATCATTCAGTGACCATGAGAACGGAGGGTAGTACTTGAAATTTGCCTAGTCTTCGTGCTTGTGCTCCTCGAATGCACACGAAGCTTTCTTTATTTTTGTGCTTTGGTTTTGTTTTGAATAAAAAACAAACCGTTTTGAACTTTGTGACGAAGCGCAACTGCTAAATCTTCGATGGCGGCGAAAATGCCGTAGGACCGTGTGCTCAGATTTGTGTGCACGTTAAAAACCCCATGTG
This sequence comes from Rhipicephalus annulatus, assembly GCA_013436015.1. Classification (NCBI taxonomy): domain Eukaryota; kingdom Metazoa; phylum Arthropoda; class Arachnida; order Ixodida; family Ixodidae; genus Rhipicephalus; species Rhipicephalus annulatus. The sequence goes on along the minus strand of WOVY01002893.1, from coordinate 24,006 downwards.
GTCAAAACTTCCGGAGCCCACCACTACGGAGTCGCTCATATTCGTGTGGTGGTTTCGGGACGTTACACCCATCAATCAATCAATCAATCAATCAATCAATCAATCAATCAATCAATCAATCAATCAATTAATCAATTAATCAATCAAGCGCTCAATCAGTCAATCAGCTGCTAAACCTTTGCTCATTGGCTGTGTTCCCAATCTGGACAGCATCATGGACAGTCTGCAGAGAAAGCTTGGAAGACAGCTTGGAGCCCAGGTTTTCTGACAAAGAGAACACGTCTAGAAGACGTCTACGTGACGTAACGCCACCTCACGTCGAGAAGAGAAAGCTAAAAAAACAGATGCAACTGTTATTTTTAACTTTTGGCTTTGAATATGGAAAAAAATTAAGTGGCCAGCTGTTACTATAGAAAATAGGCGAGAAAAAACATATCTGACAAAAAAAGCTAGTTTTAAAAACTATTCCCGGTTTTGTACAGCTAAGACTTAGTTGAACAGCCTGGAAAAGTAACAGTGCCGCCGTAAAAAGCACCTGGCTTCCCACAGGATTTACTATTTAGCAATGGGATTCAATGTGTTTCTATCAAGGAGGTTTAAAAAAAAATGCTGGAGTGGAAGCTCCGGCAATGCTTTGCCAGCAGTAGTGAAGCCTGCTTTTGCCCTCCAGAGATCTCGGAAACATGCTATTTTCTGATGGTGCCCACTTAGACATCAAGCGGCTTTGATTTGTTAGTCTAAAGGCTAAGTTAATTATACTTTAATGTATAGTTGTCTCCGAAGAAATAATGTTAAAGGACAAATATCGGTGGTTTAATCTCCAATGAAATTTTCCCTTATTTCGAGGCTTACTAAAAAAACTAGTTACACAAGGACGGACTTCGAGCATTATCCGACCCTGAAAATGGTTGCCACGTTAAACTCGTTGGTCGCGCGAGGAAAACGCTCCTTCTCAATCGCCGAAATCTTAACAGCTCATCATGCCCCTAGTAATATGGCTGCCGTATCCGCCATCTCACGGTTGGCACGGCTTCACTCGTGAGCAAGAATTTCCACTTCAGCAATTTTTTTAAAAAACCTCCTTGGTTTCTATAAGCGGTGTGCAAATGTCCTGGGAAGCCAAGCGATATTTATTTCACTGCTGTAATTTTACCTAATTGTACCACTGCATGGCCTTCTGCTACGAATAACTCGGAGCCGTTTTTAATAATTAGTTTATTTCAAGAGATTCGATTTTTTCACTTATTACCCATTCAGTCCATCCAGCAGCTCAATAGCGCCAGTTTTTCTTCTAGGTATTATTGTGAGAAACCCTATGCTCGAGGCCATAATCCCAGTGCTGCAACGAGACTCCTTAAAGGTGTCGTGAGACGCTCGCTCTAAAGCGGCAATGCGAAGCCACCGGCGTCCACACGCACTAACTAGGTGATGTCCTCATAAGTAATTCTTCGCCTATCGGGGAACGCGGAACTGTTCGGTACTTGCATGCGTGCAATTGGAGCATTCGTCAGCGTGTTTGTCATACGAAATCAGCGCTAACTTTAACTGTGACGTCATATTTTGAAGTGTACTTCCACATATAATGGCTGCTGTGTCCATATGTCCACCTTAATTTAGAATCCACGGCACTTCCCAGTAAGAGTCACCCCACAATCTATATTTTAGGGGCGAAGCTCCGTGGCTTGGGCGTCCCTCGTATGTAACCACCAGTGGCACATACCCGAAATAGGTATAACACTTGACCTCCAAGGTGGTGCCAGTGAGAGATTTCTTCTGTGCGTTGTTTAACAATAAAAAATAGTGTTCAATGTACATGCCAATGGCTGCTAATGGGGAATGAGAGACATGAGCATTCGGCTTTTAGTCAACGCGCACGCTGCGATCTCCATTAGCAGCCATTGGCATGTACATTGAGCACTATCGGACAAGAAAGGGATGCTACATTATACTCGCTGGGTGTAACCTCCTTAGCTTTAGAAAGGTTTAGCGAACGTTGAGCCGCAGTGCCATGAATAAAATGAACTTGTATATACCATGAATGAACTCAAGGTGGTTAAAATGAGAAGTAGATACGAAGCGCAAGCCGTAAGAAAGTAAAAGCCGAATTCTCCTGTCTCTCATTTCTCATTAGCAGCCATTGGCATGTACATTGAGCACTATCTGACAGGGAAAGGTTGCTACGTTATACTCGCTGGGCGTAACCTCCTTGTTTTTCGAAAGGTTTAGCGAGCGTTTGGTCGCAGTGCCATGAATACAGTGAACTAGAATATACCATGAACTCGAGGTGGTTAAAGGTGGGAAGTGGACCCAAAGCGCAGGCCGTAAGAAAGTGTGCGTGTGCCACCTCTCGTTTAGTCCTTGGAATGTCCGCTGGATGGCGGTGCTTCTATATGGGGAATATATGATAAAAAGATGCGAGATGGTGCGACTTGGAGTGTTGAATAGATGAACGAACGGACACACAAACAGATGCATGGATGGACGCATGAACGGACGACGCAGGGGCGGATGCACGAAAGAACGCAGGGACGGGCGCACAAACAGACGAATGGACGGTCACACAGACGGACGCATGGATGGACGAATGCTTCGCCCCACTCTCCATCATTCACTCCGTGGATATGCTGCCATTTTTTTGCTGATGCGACTGCACAGTTGTTTGGAGTGTATTCATGTGTCTAGTGGTTTTATTAAAAATTACTGCATGCATTTACCCTTCATTTATCCTCGTTTGTCACATGTTTTGTTGATGAGCATAGCTAGCATGAGTACCTTTTGTCACAGCAATTTTCTGGCACTTGGGCCTTGCGACAGCTACGCCAGTTCCGTTTCTTCGCCTTATTCACTTTGAACTTCTTGCTTCAGTGCCTTCAGGGGGGCCACAGCACCTTCGGAAATGCTTCTTTTTATATTCACTGCATTTAAGCGCTTCTCCTGGTTTCCGACTTTTATTTCAACAATTTTCAATGTGATGCATCTTTTGTCAAAAGCAGACAATTTCAAACGTGAGTCGAATTCAAGCTACCATTTTGCCGTGCAGATCAACCACCAGAACAGTTGCATTTCCGGGTTGGGTCCTTCAAATCTTCTACAAATCTTCTACACTTGCATTGTGAAGCTGAAATTTACGACTGAATTTACACGTTTCCACAATTACAGACATCTTCGAGCAGCAGTCAATTTGAACTAGTTATCTTACTCTCACGAATTGCTTTTCTCCTGGCAATGACAGAACCAAATCCTTGTGAATTTCTTATGCTTAAGTGCCAATTATTGGTAAAAATAGGCACGATTTCTTCTATTCAGTTATGTCATTTGCCCTGAAGCTCCAAACGCTAAACATAGGATTGAAAGCTCTCAACTTCAGAGTTCAATTTATCTGATCTGCAGACAGGAACATGACTTGGCTAAAGAAACAAAAACGCTACTTGCCGAACTTTCGGACTCCTAGCTGGCCTTGTGTTTATGGCACATGCGATGTTCGTATGAAGCCACCGCATCTTTGTGGTTATTGTCCAGCAGGCTCCGTGACATAGGTCTCACGCTGATTGCTAGATTAATTGATGCACACTAGCAGCAATGACTCTGCAGTGAAAAGGCAAATAATTTATTGACCAGAAATGTTTCTTCATTTATAGGCAATATTGTGACACACATAGGACCATGTGTGGCTATCAACATTCCTATCCTGCTTGGTGATAAAACGTCATACAAAAGCTTGCACCACGACGCTAACATTCCTTTCACTTTGCTATTCCTATTTTGTTTACTCATGCTAAATTTGATTCAGTTATGCTTTATTAATTAAGCGAATAGGTTAGCTCATTCAGGGTTTTTCATTAGGTTTCTTTCATACACACTGTCACACAAATGTATATGAGACTCTGGTACAGAAAATTCGATTCAGAATTGCAAGTCTGCGTGAAGTTTTCAATGGCTTTTGGAAAGCGGACATACAGTATCCATACAGCAGACCCATTAGATGTCAACAACTATTTTTACATCCACTGTTAGGAAAGTCTGGTTCAAATATTTTGTTCACCGCACATATATTTGGTAAGAATTTCATTCAAGCCATGTCTTGCGGGTGCAGACAATTTCGGAATGCCACTGATAAAAATGTGAGAATTAAAGTTTTTCAAAATATCAAGTAGTTTGACTACATTAATTGCTATGAATTGCATAGTGGCAAAAACCTGCACTTGATACACAACTTAAGTGCAAAAGACTAATTTACAATTCTTTTTTTTGCATTTAATTTTTTATATCTTAATGCTATTGAGCAATATTCAAAAGGGTCCCAAGCTAGGTGTACCTCTCAGCTGAAAACTTGTTGCTAAGTGCTGAAGTCCTTGAAAGAAGAATGTCGAATAGCAGTTGAGGCAATAAACTGAATGCCATGAAGGTTCACAGGTGTTGAAACAACACAGAAAGGATATGTAATGATAAGATAATCAAAGGGCAACAAAGTTGAGAATGTCAAGCCAGAGGTCAGCATAGCAGGCATTACTGCAGAAAATAATTTACCAACTCTCCTGCTACTTCTCCACCTGGTACAGTCAATTCAAATTGCTTGTAAGCTCTATGCTGTGCCTACAATATTTATTTGAAAAAGAAGAGCCATGAGGAAGCCAATCGAAGCCCTTACAATGTTCACTTCGCAACTGAATGCCTTTTAATCATGCAATACTATCGTGAGCCCAGCGCACATCCACAATAATACAGTGACGGAAGAAACATTGTGAAGTATAGCTTGGAAAGCTTTTCACCGAGTCTTTGAATGCAAGTGCTCACCTCTATATGCATGAGCCGCGCTCAAAATTTTGTTTGCGTACTTTATAATCACACAGTATGATGGGCTAACTTATACACAAATCCTGCTGAGTTCTCAGTTTTCTTATCACTGCTGCACGCATGAAAAAGCAGTCACGACACATGATGGCCACAGCTTGATAGAAATGAGAAGAAACATTAGTAGGCACATGACAACTAATGCATACGTTACCACAAAAGGGAACAGCCATAGGTCAAGTGATATTTGGCCATGAGTCTGCATCTTCTTTCTGAAAGGTGCCAGAGTTCAGCGTCAATTATATATAGTTGCAGCAATTCAGCTGCACGCCAGCTAGTAATATATAAATACGACTTTGAAAAACACGGCTAAAATATGAATTATGACTGTAACAAACACAGAACATGCAGCGTTCAACAGCAAGTGCTTATTGAACTGCTTAGGCTACCATGATGAGCTCACACGTTTATAAAGACGTTATTGAATGCAGCACCAGCCTAGTACAGCTTGCAACGTGTCTTAAACGCACAGGCATAAGCGAAAGTGTGCAGACCAAGGGTTGTGTGGCAGAACGCATCGACGTGCCATCTCTGCATACTGTCTTCTGCAGTGTGCATGCCTGTCCAGTCGTAAGCAGGTGGCCCCGCACAGCACTTTGTTGGACAAAGTTACGGCAGTCATAGCCAAACGCCCACTGAGTGTTGCTTTCTTTGCTCTGTCAAATCTAAGCCGCTCTTTCACGCAGCAGCTTAGGCAGCGCCAATTGAAATGCCGACGAAAAGCTTTTTTTCACTAGTTAGCCCTAAACTAAGCGTAGCTAGCACCATATAACCAAATGAAGCCAAGCATAAAAAATTAAATTTCCTCAGCCCAGCTTGCCCTTGTCACATTAAGCCAAGTTAAACTCGCCTTGTTGTGCCAAACTGTAGTAAAATCTACTCAAGCATAGTGTACCATAATATAACCTGTAAAAGCCAAGCATAATCAGATTAAATTAAGCTCATTTAACTAAACATAGTCGTTTGCTGTTCTCGTGTTAATTCATGTAACGCTTAACTGAGCCCAGGTGAGTCAAGTTAAGTATATACAAATCTAATGAGGCATAACAGAATGGTATCACTTCATTTAAGACGGGCATAATTAGCCTTACAATAAAGAACTGTGACAGTCAGAACTGTTATTTGAAACCAGGTAGGAGCGTAGGCCTAGCCAGCGAAAGCAGCGATAACGTCCGGCGCGAGCGTCTCGTGCTTAGCACTGACGATGTGTTTTCCGAGCTACGCACGACCCACTAGATTCATCATTACATATTTCCCTCTCGCTGAAGACGGAGCCGAGTAGGTGTTCTAAGGTGTCGCGAGAACAAGTGGTTCGTGATAGAGTTTGAGATGATCCACGTGTACGATTTTGCGTCCTCGGCGACGCAGGTCCGGAGTAGGCGTGAGGGGTTCGATGAGGTAGTTGACAGCGGAAGTTTTCTCTGTGACGCGATAAGGCCCATGGTACCTGCTGACGAACTTTGTAGAGGTACCAGGAGCAGCAGTGGGAGGCCCCCACAGCCAAAGATGAGAGTTGTGCGAGAACTGGTAGTGGGACCGTTCATCGTCGTTACGGAATTTTTGTAGCCCTTGTTTGCTTGTGTTGTAAGGGCGCGAGCTAATTATCGCCATTCTTCCGCATGCCGAGCGGCTTCGGAAACTGGTGTGCCTTCGGATGAGTGGGGTCAGTAGGGGAGAATGGTGTCGATTGGAGATAATAGCTATCGACCATAGAGTAAAAAAGAAGGGAGAAAAGCCTGTCGTCGCTTGAGGTGCCGTGTCGTAAGCGTACGTTACGATAAGGCAAACCTTATCACGGTCGAATAATCCAAGTCGAGTTCCCCATGAGCCAGAGAAGAAAAGCCCAGGAAGAGGCTGAGTACTCTTTACTGACTGGATAACAAATAGGCTTATTTAGGTATCACATGTGTTGACTGTTGACTCATATGGCTCACATGTGTTGAGGAAAAACAGATGAAGCGACGTCTCAACCTTTCGGCCGCTACGTTCCTACAGTGCATGTTTCAAATCGTAGCTAAGAATCAGCCTCTCTTAACACATCGCTTTCAGAAAAAAAAAACTAAACCTGAACTTGCGAAAAACATTGTTTATGGTTAAGTTCAATCAGATGAATATTATTAAACGCACGCATTGTGAGTGCTCAAGTAAGTTCGCTCTGCATGAGAGAACTTTCTAGCCGAATGCTACACGCCGTCGCTCGAAACACCGGGCGTTAGCAGCACCAAATAGAAGCCCACCAAAGCAATGCGAGGTTTTCGATGATCTCAAGTGGCGTTACGACTACCCCAAGGTGGCCTTGGCAACAAAACTGCACATTTGCGTGACACACTTTTTGTATGTATGGTCATTCCTATTTTCCTTGCCCGCGACCGAAGCTATTAAGAGTACGCGCTTGCAACACACATGACACATGCCACAATCACAATTGAGAAATAGGTGCCTAGCCAGAACTTTTTTTCGCGAAAGGGGGGGGGGGGGGTACCTCCCTAAAATGACCATTTTCCGCTCTCTATGCAACGAACGAAAATTTGAGACGGGGGGGGGGGGGCACGGACATGGTGTGCCGCCCCCTGGCTACGCCACTGTTGAAAAGTGAAACGAAAACACCAGAGCGGCCGGAAAACCACGTCCGCATGCGTCGAAAATGTTTGCATTTGGACCGGGGAATGATGCGGCCGCCACTGCTTTCGCGAATTAATTCGAGTTTGCCTGCTTTCTGCGCGCTATGTTCCGTACCGAATTCCAGTTTTCACGCAAAGTACTGTAAAGACACAGCCAGCACTTATTGAAACTTTGTTTGGGTGAAACCCTTCTCACCCGCGCCATTTTTTTTTTCATTTTTTTTTCTGTCACTCCCATTTCAGACTGGTTTAACTCCCATATTTTCCTATTTTTGATGATCATAGCAAAAGAGTGGTGTCAGCCCATTTATTCCCTTTCAAGGAAATTCGTATTTCGAAATGGGTGGAAAAAAGCGCACATAACCTGCTTAAAACACCCTTATGCGCTTATTTTTGTTTACAGTGATAGCTGCTAGTCTTTCTTTGATTACCATTACATCTTGTTTCTGTAGCGTTAATGGATTCGCCCTAGCGGCGAAAATATGATTTTTTTCTAGCATAAATCCCACTGAACCATCTTTATTCTCACCCTATAAAATCTGTGAAAGATTTCTCGAAGTTCTCAAACTGAATGTCTTGCTCTTGTAAAAGAAACTTAACGTTATATATTTAAGCCTGAGCGAAGGCCGTTAAACTGCATTACGTCACTGCAAACAATTACGCGATAACTTCCGCAAAGCCACGCCTGCACACGTTTATCGTTTATACATTACACCACGTAAAACGACCCGAGCCAACATTATAACTATCACTCAAACTTCGATAATTAACCGTTGCCTACGCCTACGGAGTAAGTGCTGGTAGTAGGCAAGTACATTCGGCAGATACGCCTAATGAAGGTCTTCGGTGGAGACGAGTCGATTTGGTTCAGAGATGATGGTCGACTTTATTGTGGATGACATACCTCTCTGTGCGAAGTGGCTTACGTGCGTGGCTTGTTTGCTTACGTGTGGTGAGGACAAATTTAATGTTTAGCTACAGGTAAAAGTCATGCTTATCTCATGGGCTTGACTAAGTCTGTAATGTTGATATGAACCCGAGCTGTTGTCTCTGCGAGTGGCCTCAGCCGAGCGTCAGTCTGTGGGCATGTGCAAAGCGAGTAACTTTTCGAGATGTCGAAAACCAAGCATATACGCAATTGCTCGTGATCAAGTTCGCGGAGGAGTACAGGAAGGTGCAAACGAATACAATCCAATAAGCACTCGAGACACCAGAAAGTGGAAGAAAGTCGATCAGGAAGACGGTGACAGAATGTCGATGTTTCCATTATTTCTTCACCAATAACGAACCCCCTCCCTCCTTCTCTGTCGCTTACCAAGCACTCTCGCGATACCAAACTATCGCATTGAGTGGCGTATTGTCACAAACGACTCCAATTTTCGGAGCATCCGCGGGCCCCATCTTCCAAGGAAGGGCGCTTTTGTGTTGGGGGGACGACATCCGGCGACTATAACGACCCAGCGTGGCGCCGGCTCGTCTTCCCTGCACCGGTACCGGAAGGGGCACCGGCGATCTAAACAAGGAAAATTACTCCCAGATGAGACGGGAGCACGTGTACGCCCCTGAAGAGGTCTGAACTGCATCGGAAGAGCAGTTGACGTACAGCCAGCAACAAGTGCGGTCGTCGGTGTCGCGAGTCTCGCGTAGGCGGCGAGCATGGAGTGACCGCGCAACGTATTGAGACGGCTGCAATTCCGGGCACCCTCGTCGTCTACCAAGCCGCCGGCGAGACCTTCAGCGGCACCGGTCAACTCCCCTACGTGCACCAAGAGCTGGCCTGGTCCGTATGGAACTTTTTGTTGTGATTTTTTTAACTGTTAAATTATTATAACCAGCCCTTTTTTTAAATATTCGTATACTTAAGTGCGCTGCGTCGCACGCACGTAGAAATTCAAAAGCACGACCGTAATATTTTTCATGTAATTTTTCTTGTATCTTCTTTGATTAATGTCATCAGTTTGTTAACATTCCGCATATTTGTCTTTAGCCTGTATCTTTTGTAGTGTTTTTAGCCCATTTTGTAATATAGCTGTTGCTTCTATCGCGCGTATCATTTTTCCTCCTTTGTTATTTTTGTAATCACCTGCCTTTGCCTCCGTTTTAATTAAATGCTTGTTTATGTGTAATCAAACTCCGCGTCTGCTCTATGAGTGCGTCGGTCAGACCCACACATCACCACACGTGCAACCCCGCACGGGTCGACCGACCTGCAAATAAATTCGAAATGTGCCACTTCGAGGCCTTTCAGGCGTCGCAGGCCGAAGCGTAAAGTGGAAGCCTGCGAGTCTGCCGCACGTCGATGTTGAATCGGCGGGGCCTCACCCGAAGTGCGTGACACGTATCTACCATTATTTGGCAAAATGCGTTAAAAATGCAGAATTTTAGATAAAGGCTAGATGAAACATTAGCCATTGAAGCTTTCTGTGCACTAGTTTATATTTGTTATTATTTTAAGTGACAAATATAAGGAGTAAACGTGCAATCGTGCCCTGAACCAGACTGATAGCCGGAAGCCTTGTGATAGAAGTAAGCTTATATGGTTTATTTTTCTGTTTGTATGGTCTTGTGCACTCCAGTTACCATGTTCAGATTTCCTGTGCCTACCAATGTGAGTCCGCTCTTCCGTTTTTACTAAAGTAGCTAGCTTAGTCTCCGTCACGTTAGACAAACCCATAATTTGCGGACAATTATTTAAAGGGCCACTTACAATGACCCATAACAAATTTTTATTAGACCGTGTAAGTTGTTGCAAGTCCGATGAGGAGCATTATGCCACAAAAACTTGTTTAATCGGTTTATCACGAGCTGAGAAAGCTGTCTTACTTATGTATTCATTAATTTTTTTGAAGCGGCGCGAAACGAGGATGAGAGGAGGCGAGCTCGAAACCCTTGCCGCTCCCCCGTGTAGCCTTCGCAAGCCAAATCTCTTTCATACCCTCTCCGGCATCCGACCAAGAGGTCACGTGTGCATGTCGTGCCTGTACCAGCCCTACCCCCGAGCAGCGTTGTTTTCTTGACCAGCATGTTGACCAGCGTTGTTTTGTTGTTTTCTACCTGTTTCTGCGGGATGTTTTGGAAACGCTGGCTTAGACGCGGTAGAATAGATGAGCAAAATGAATGCACGGACGCGTAGGGACGCTACTTTCGTTTCCATCGCTGTCGTGTGCTCGATGAGCTGACCCCGGGGACACGAACGCGTGCGAAACGCCGGCGCATTAGCCCCGTATCTTGTTGTGACCACGGGAAAGTATGAAAAAAAAAGACGCGCACATTCACTTATTGCGTCTCATTATTTATCTGAAGTTTTATTTACTCTATTCAAGCAACGAATTACATAAAGTACGCCAGTCGTGTGAATTAATTTTCGCCGTGTTGCGTGCCACTGTTGGCAACGTCAGGGCACAGTCGACTGTATACGTGGATGATTAACGTCAATTCACTGCCGTATGCGTAGGGCAATTCATGCGTGCACGTCATATCCTCATTTTCTGGGCGCGCGTCCGTGAAAGGAAGAAAGAGCAGCGTTCATCTTAAAACTTGACCCATTTCCGCGGCGAGTAGCGTTCCAAATTTCGGCAGATGTTCCAATTTCGGCACTGGCGAGAAGCAAGCCGCGGCGGCGTCCCGCCCGTCGGTGCCGTTGTCAGATAGGAAGGAGACGCGGCGCCGAAGCGCTTTGTCCCAGAGTCACACTTAACTCATCAACCCATCATCATCCTACGTCTGTCCCGGCAACGCCTCCCCCCAGGGTTGTGTGGGGGTACCTCCGCTCGGCAGCCAGCGGAGGTAAAAGCGAGACAAGAATGGACATGTCGAGACGCGCGCACCCTCCTCCTAGCTGCCGGCTCGGGGCTTGTTTCCATACAGAGAGAGAGGTTAATGATAGAGGAAGAGATAAAAAGGTCGCTATTTTCTGCCTCCCGTCGCGGGGGCACGGCTCAGCGCCTTTAGGGATCGGGGAAGGGGAAGTAAAGATGATAGGAAGAAGAGAGGAGGGAAAGAAAAAGTGAATGGCATGGCAAGAGAACGTCTTGTCAGTACAGTCAGTAGTGCGAATGAAAAGAGTTCGTCTATAAGGCGGCGAGGTCCGCGCAAGCACAGAACTCGAGGAAGGCTCGAAGGGCTTTCGTCTTCGAGCGCGCGGGAAAAAGTATGTCTTCCATTGTTTCGGCAGGAAGTCCAAGCAGACGATAGCGGCCTTACCAGTGTGCAACGCTCAGTGGCCAGGTCAGGGCAGGAGCAAACAATATGCTGCAGCGTTTCGTCATCACCGCACCTTCGGCACGCTGGCGATGAAGAGCGACCCGCGGAATACATGCGTGCCGCAGGCCAGACGCTGCCAGTACGCAGGCGAAGCAACAACCGCCGCTCGCATCTGTCCAGGCCGGTCTCCGGAAGGGGTGGTGGAGGTTTGCCGCTTGACACCCGTGTGTCAGGGTGGGCCGTTGGTAAGAGCTTCCGCAGACGCTGCCGTGAGTAATCCGACTGAGTTACCGCCTTAGTGACTGGCGTGTCGCAGTGGTGTGCTGCCTTAGCGGCGGCGTCAGCCTCCTCGTTGCCAGCTATTCCAACGTGCGAGGGAAGCCAGTGGAGGGACAGGCGCACACCACTCTCTTTGATGGCGGTCAGTTTTGCGTGCAGCAACGCCACAGTTATGCCTGCTTGGTCTGGTTGGAGCAGCGCTTGTAAGGCTGGTCGGGAGTCGCACAGAATCGCCACAGGCAACTGGGGTAACGTGGCAGCAAGGTGGTCGGCTGCCAAGTGAAGGCCGGCCAATTCAGCTGCAGTGGAGCTGGCGTGAAAGGGAAGTCGGCAGCGGATGGTTGTCCCAGTCGATGGTATGACGCAGGCAGCCGCGGCCGAATGGGGGCTGTCCCGAACGGACCCGTCCGTGAATACCAGGAGCTGCCCCTTAAGTCTTTCATGAAGTTTCGCCACGGCTGCCTGATGGAGCTCGCATGCCGGTGTGCGCCTTTTTCTGAGGTTGTCCAGAGTTAATTGTACGTCCAGAGGCTGTTGATGTGGTGGAGGGGGTTGGATTGGACTGGGGGGATCGGGGACCAGCTCTTCATAGAGAGCGCAGGTCTGTGCCATCCGTGACGCTGGTCGGCTCCGCAGTCTCCGAAGGAGGGCGGCGCCCCCGAGGGCCCTGTGAAGGCGATCCACATGATGCAGCGCCTGTCGTAGCATCAAGAGTGACAGAGGCCAGGTCTGGGCCTCCGCCAGGGTTGCAGCTATGGGTGACTGACGGGAAAGTCCCATGAAGCGCCGAATTGCCATGCGATGTTGCCGCTCCAGTTGCTCCTTGCGGTGTGGCGCCAGCTGCACCAAGGGCAGTGCATAAGTTTGCGCTGTCGTTGCAGCCCCTTCGTAGAGTCTTAGAGCCAGCCGTGAGGTGCACCCTTGGCCCCTGCTGAGCAGTTTGCTTACGGCAGTCTCGACCCTGGTGGCCTTGAAGACGGCGAGCTTAACGGCTGGTATCCAGGTAAGGCGGTGGTCGATCCTTAGCCCCAGGTACGTCACTGCATCGCTCCACGGGATAGGTCGGTCACCTAGCACAAGCCTTCGGACGGCCCTCCGCGCAGTGGCTCTGGGGTGAACCAGCAGTGCCTCCGTCTTCGTGGGCGACACGTTCAGTCCGATTGCCTTGAAGAAAGAGGCGACGGCATCCAAGGAGCGCTGCAGGGAACGCCTTATGGCCGTGAAGTTTTGCCTAGGCCCCTTAACCCACAGTGCCACATCGTCTGCGTACAAGGAGCACTGCGTGGGGTAACGCTTGTCTGCGGGCATCGCGGTCGGCAGCCCCGCTAGCACCAGGTTGAACAAAAAGGGGCTCAGGACGGAACCTTGTGGAACGCCTGCTGTCACTGGCCGTGGATCGCTGAGCGCGCGTCGTACTCTAACCCGGAGGGTGCGTTTTGCCAGAAAGGCACTGATAAAGGTACGTAGGCAGCTCACGATGCCGAGTGTGTCCAAAGCACTCTCTATCGCTATGTGAGGCAAGCTGTCAAAAGCGCTCTGTACATCCAGCAGGACGAGGAGGGCCACTTCGCCGTTGCTCTTGGCCTCCTCCAAGGTAGAGACGACGTCCGCGATCGAGTCTGCTGTGCATCGGTGGCGTCGGAAGCCCGTCTGCTGTTCTGGTAGGAAATCCTTTGCCCCCGCAATCCAATTTAGGCGTGCCAGTGCTATGGCTTCCATGAGCTTGCAGGCAGCAGAGGTGAGAGAAACGGGTCTGTAGGACGTAATGGCGGCACAAGGGCGGCGAGGTTTCCGGATCGGCACCACAACAGCGGTCAGCCAGGCTTCAGGTAGGTTGCCGCTCTGCCATATTTCATTAAAAGTCCTCAACAGGTGTCGTCGTGAGGCCATATCCAGGTTGCGCAGCATCTGGTATGTGATGCCGTCGGCACCAGGGGAGCTGCGGCGCTTGGTTCTGGCTAGAGCAACGTTCAGTTCGTGTTCGAAAATAGGATCCTGACACAGAGATGCGATCTGGCTGGCCGTCCAGGCAGGGTGATGACCTTGCGGTGGCTTGGGAGCAGGCGTGGCGATGAGGGCTGAAGGATTAGTTTCCATACAGCAGACCCGATACCTATGCCGATACAGCGGAGAGAGAAAAAGGCGTGGGTGAGGAGGCGCCGTTGATGTGAGGAAGAAGAGAGGAAACGCAGGCGCTCGCACTCATTGGTGGTTTTCTTGCGCGGGAGCCGGCGGCAGCGGCAGAAATAACCCAGCGAGCGATTCGGTCGGCGGCAGAAATTCCACGACGCTCGGCGTGAGAAAGAGAGAAAAGCGGCGTCTCGCGTTTCCCGTGCCCACTGCCTCAACTGCGGGAAAAGAGACGATCCACCACACGATGTTTGAATGCGTAGCGGCAAAAGGCGTGTGGCACGTCGTGCGTCGTCAATTCGGAGTGTCAAACTCCTTCGGGCCGAGAGCGCAGAAAAGGCTTATTCGAACAACTCGTACTGTACGTCACAATGTTCATCTTGTGGCGTCGCCGCTGTATGGCCGAAGCACGGCGACGACCCCAACGAGCTGCATACCCAGCGTTACAGAAGATTAGAATGATCATGGTTCGGTACCTTACCGGACAGATTGAAACTCGGGGTGAAGAAGCCTTCATCAGAAGGTTGCATACACGTTTTTTTTTTTTTTAGTCAGAATGCGAATATTGAATTTCTGTTACTGCCGTTTTAACTCGGAAAAAAAAGGAAAAAAAAATGCTTCTTGTAGCACGTAATATGTGAATCTTTTCCTACTTTGTGCTTTTTGCGTGTCTTTTTTCGTTTTGTTTTCTTGAGTGATTCGTGATATGTGAAAATATCGAAGTGCTATCTATCTATATATCCGTGCGTCTATCTCTCCGTTCGTCTGTCCGTTCGTCTGTCCATCCGTCCGTCCGTCTATCTATCTATCTATCTATCTATCTATCTATCTATCTATCTATCTATCTATCTATCTATCTATCTATCTACTATCTATCTATCTATCTATCTATCTATCTATCTATCTATCTATCTATCTATCTATCTATCTAGCTATCTATCTATCTATCTATCTATCTATCTATCTATCTATCTATCTATCTATCCTATCTATCTATCTATCTATCTATTCTATCTATCTAGCCGCCTACGACTTTTAACTTTCCTGGCCGTTTCGATAATGGTATCGATACCAAACTTGGTATAGAAAAGATGACAATAATGCGAGCATATATGACTAGTCATAATATGAAAATCATGACGTGTGTCATGAATGTCATGATTTACATTTTATGGTCTTGCTGCTCTTGTGGTGGTTTGTTCACATGACATGTTGCAAAACTGGTATGGTATGACATGATTGCATGGCGAACAAAAGCGACATACCCTAACATGAAAACTATGACATGCGTTGTCTTGTAACAATATGACTACATGTCACGCTCATGATGCGCTCGCGGCCATTTCGCCAGCATGACATGTACGAAATTTGGTATTATGGTACGTCAATGGATGATGAAGGTATCTGACTTGTGCAAACATGAATATCATGAGATGCGTGTCAGGTAACAACATGACTACATGCTACTGCTCATAATGTGCTCGCGGCCGTTTCGCTAGCTTCACATATGCCGAATTAAGGATTCATCATCATCATCACCAGGTTGTCTACGTCCACTGCAGGACAAAGGCCTCTCCCATGTTCCGCCAGTTAACTCGGTCCTGTGCTTGCTGCTGACAATTTATACCCGCAAACTTCTTAATCTCATCTGCCCACCTAACCATCTGTCTCCCCCTAACCCGTTTGCCTTCTCTGGGAATCTAGTTAGCTACCCTTAATGACCAGCGGTTATCCTGTCTATGCGCTACATGCCCGGCCCATGTCCATTTCATCTTCTTGATTTCAACTATGATATCCTGAACCCCCGTTTGTTCCCCAATCCACTCTGCTCTCTTCTTGTCTCTTAAGGTTACACCTACAATTTTTCTTTCCATTGCTCACTGCGTCGTCCTCAATTTAAGCTGAACCCTCTTTGTAAGTCTCCAGGTTTCTGCTCCGTATTTAAGTACCGGCAAGATACAGCTGTTATATACCTTCCTCTTGAGGGATAGTGGCCATCTACCTGTCATAATTTGAGTGCTTACCAAATGTGCCCCCCCCCCCCCCCCCATTCTTATTCTTCTAGTTACTTCAACCTCGTGGTTCGGCTCCGCGGTTATTACCTGCCCTAGGTAGACAGTCTTTTACAACTTCAAGTGCACTATTACCTATCTTGAAGCGCTGCTCTCTTCCGAGGTTGTTGTAGATTACTTTTGTTTTCTGCAGATTATTTTAAGACCCACCTTTCTGCTCTCCTTGTCTAACTCCGTGATCATGAGTTGCAATTCGTACCCTGAGTTACTCAGCAATGAAATGTCATCGGCGAAGTGCAGGTTACGGAGGTACTCTCCATTAACTCTTATCTCTAACTGTTTCCATTCTAGGCTTCTGAAAACCTCCTGTAAGCACGCGGTAAATAACATTGGGGAGATTATATCCCCCTGCCTTACACCCTTCTTGATTGGTATTCTGTTGCTTTCTTTATGAAGCACTATGGTAGCAGTTGATCCCCTGTAGATTTTTTTCAGGATGTTTACATAAGCTTCATCGATGCCCTGATTCCGCAGTGTCTGCATGAGTGCTGATATTTCTACTGAATCAAACGCCTTCTCGTAATCAATGAAGCGGTTGGCTATATTTTGAGCATTTCTCTTTTACCTGATTGATAGTATGAACGTGGTTGATTGTTGAGTAGCCTGTTCGAAATCCTGCTTGTTACTTTGGTTGATTGAATTCTAATGTTTTCTTTACTCTCTTAACAATTACCTGCGTAAATAGCTTGTATAGTACAGAGAGCAAGCTGATCGGCCTGTAATTCTCCAAGTCCTTGTCATCTCCTTTCTTATGTATTAAGATGTTAGCATTCTTCCAAGACTCTTTTACTCTTCCCGTCAGGAGACACATCGTAAACAGGGTGGCTAGTTTTTCTAACACAATCTGTCCTCCATCTTTCAGCAGATCTGATGTTACCCGATCCTCACCAGCAGCTTTGCCTCTTTGCAGGCTCTCCAAAGCTTTTCTGACTTCTTTTATCATTACTGGTGGGGTGTCATCTGGCTTACTGCTAGGTCCTACAGTATTAAGGTCGTGGTTTTTTCCGGCTACATTACAGATCTCTGTAAAACTCCTCCGCTATTTTAACTATCCTATCCATATTGGTAGTTATTTTGCCTTCTTTTTCCCTTAGTGCATACATCCTACTTTTGCCTATCCCAAGTTTCCTCTTCACTGCTTTGAAGCTTCCTCCGTTTTTCAGAGCGTGTTCAATTCTCTCCATGTTATACCTTCTTACATCGCATACTTTACGTCTATTAATCAACTTCGAAAGCTCTGCCAGTTCTATTTCGTCTGTTGTACTTGACACTTTCATGGTTTGACGCTTCTTAATTAGGTTCTTCGTTTCCTGGGAAAGCTTGCCAGTGTCCTGTCTAACTACCCTGCCTCCAACTTCCACTGCACACTCCGTAATGATACTCGTCAGATTATCATTCATTGTATCTACGCTAAGGTTGGTTTCCTCACTAAGAGCAGAGTACCTGTTCTGCAGCGACACTCTGAATTCCTGTACTTTCCCTCTCAGTGCTAGCTCATTGATTGGCTTCTTGCGTATCAGTTTCTGTGGTTCCTTCTTCAAGTCTAGGTGAATTCGAGACCGTACCATTCTATGGTCACTTCATCGTGTGAGAGAGAGAGTGAGAATTTATTAGAAGGCAGAGAGGTCGGCCTGAGCTAGTTCGCTCTAGCCTGCTACTCTACACAGGGGATAAGGGAAAGGGAAGGAAAGAGGAATGAAGGGTGATGATGGGGACAAGAAGAAGTGGTGCGTATGCACAGTAGCCACTTAGCGTAGTACCCTACAGTCTGGTATCTAGTTCTGTGCTTTTTATAAAGTCTAAAACAGCCTTCGTAGCTGTTTTTGACACTGTTTGGTCATTCATTGCTGACATTATGTGGCTTTCACTTAATGGCGTTCGTCCGATGCTTGCCAACGTTGCAGTTAGCATTTTTCTTTGCGCCACGTATAATGCACAGTCACAAAATATGTGAGCTAAGGTTTCGCGCACTTGGCAGCGCTCACAATTCGGGCTTTCTGTATGGCCGATTAAGTGGTTGTAGTGGCGAGTGAAGGCGATGCCCAGGCGAATCCGGTGCAGTATATTAGCATGTCTTCGGCTGATTTTATCTGGAAGACGAAAAGTCATACTGGGGTCTGTTTCCCGCAGACGCTTGTTCCGGTGATCTGGTAGCGACCAGTAAGTGGCAGCGCATTCGCGCATGAGTGATCTCAACAATGTGTTGACGTCACTTCGCGAATACGGTACTTTGACGTACATAGGAGCGTTGCATATTGCCGCTCTTGCTTTCCTATCGGCTGTTGCGTTGCCAACGAGGCCGCGGTGTCCAGGAATCCATTGGAGTGTAATCAAGTGACCGTTCCTGTGTGTTTAGGACAAATGCTTGTACTATTTCTAACGCTAACTCGTAAATTTGGCCTCTTCTTGAGCAAGAATGGATAGCTTGAAGCGCTGATTTTGAATAAGACAGAATCGTCCATTTTACGCGGTGCTTGGTCGTTCACAAATTTTATGGCTTCCTGTATAGCAACAAGCTCTGCAGCTGTCGAAGATGACCTGTGATCTAATTTGTACTGTCGGGAAATACCGAGTTGAGGGATCACGAAGGCTGTAGCTGAAGCGGATGAAGTTACGGATCCATCAGTGTAAATGTGCACAGTGTCGCTTGTATCGATCATCCAAGTGTGCCAAGGTGAGTTTCTTGAGGGCAATATAAGAAACAAGCGACTTATACGAAATTCCACGTATGTGAAGGCACACCAGCGGTTTAGTCAATGTCCATGGAGGCACTGCATCGTACCTTACCAACCACTTCTACATCCTGCACTATGCCTGGGTGTGCACTCATTATAAAGTCTATTTCATTCTTACTATCGCCATTAGAGCTCCTCCATGTCCACTTACGGTTTCCTCGTTTTCGGTAGAAGGTATTTGAAATCCACAGATTATTGCGTTCTGAGACTTCTACTAGTAGCTCTCCTCTGGCGTTTCTAGTACCGATGCCATATTCTTCTACTGCCTGGTCTCCAGCCTGCTTCTTCCCTACCTTCGCAATAAAGTCTCCCTTCAGTATAGTATACTGTGTTTTTACCTTACTCATTGCCGATTTCTACGTCTTCATAGAAGCTTTCAACTGAAGAGTCATCATGGCTGAATGTAGGCGCGTAAGCCTGCACCACCTTCATCTTGTATCTCTTATTCAGTTTAATTACGATACCTACCACCCTTTCTTTAATGCTATAGTATTCCTCTATGTTGCAGCTATGTTTCTGTGAATTAGGAACCCCACTCCCAGTTCTCTTCTGTCAGCCAAGCACCGATAGCAAAGGACGTGCCCATTCTGTAGCACCGTTATGGCCTCATCTGTCCCCCTAACCTCACTGAGCCCTATTATATCTTATTAACACCCTCTAGCTCCTCGAATAGTACAGCTAGACTTCCCTCACTAGATAAAATTCTAGCGTTAAACGTTTGCCAAGTTTAGGTTCCAATGGCGGCCTGTCCGGATCCAGAGATTCTTAACACCCTCTGCTGTATTGCAGATCTGACCGCCGCCGTGGTCAGTTGCTTCGCAGCTGCTGTGGACTGAGGGCCATGAGTTAATTTCCGTATGCATGTGGGAGGTGGTGGCCAGATCCTGCGCCAGGGTGGGCAGTCTTTCTCTGTTGAGCGAGTGCGTTACCGGCGGTGTTTAACCGGTGAGGCCGCACCCCAGGCCTCTTAATGCAGTTCTATCACCACGCGGATTTTTTTTTTATCCGGTTGGGAACTGCGTGGCACCGGGATTCAAACCACGGGCTTTTTGCATGCGAGGCGGATGCTCTATCCACTACGCCATCGCCCGCACCCTGAATTTGGGTATTACGTGACGTCAGTGAATGACGAAGGTGTGGGACGGGTGCAATCATGATAATCATGAGATGCGTGTCATGTGACAACATGACCACACGCCACAGTCAAGGCGCCAATACACTTCGACGTTACAGGGCGCGTGTGCGCACCGACGTTCGTTTTCGACGCGTCATGCCGGCGTGGCCACGCCAGGCACCGGTCCAACCGGTCCTGCCAGGCGCTGGTTCTGCGTTGCTTTGACGCATGCGCGTTTTAGCGCGTCCGGCGTCCCTCCGCCAAGAAAAGAGGCAGACGCAGTGCTGTTTGGGTAACGCATCGGCGCTAATGCGGCATGTCGCATTTCGCACCGGTTGCAATCGGGCCGCGCAGATGGACGCTGGTCATGCCTGGCGTATAAAGTTCTCGCGTTTTGCCAACGTATAGTGTCGCTGTGCCTAGCGTTCGCGCGCGTCAACGTCACGTAGGAGTATATCGGGCCCTTCATGATGCACTCGCGGCCGTTTCGCTAGCCCCACATATACCAAATTTGGTGTTAGGGGACGCCAATGAATGACGAAGTATACGACCGGTGCAAACATGATAATCATGACACGCATGTCATGCAAGAACATGACTACATACCACGTTATAGCATTCCGTGACCATTTCGCTAGCTCCACATATACTAAATTTGGCATCACGTGACGTGATAGATGACGAAGGTAAATGACCCATCCAAACATGATAATCCCGACACGGAAGTGGTGTACGGCATAACTTACCTCCATCTCGTAACGTTGTGGTGATCTAAAGTTACATGTCAACCTTCCTCATTCGTGCTTCGCATATCATCGATTCCCGCTGTACGTGGGATCTGCCATTTTTATTTTCTTTAACGAGTGTCCGTATCAGTAACCGATGTGGACTGACGCCATGAACGTTGAAACTCTGTACGCTTTTGCAAGGCAACTTGCTGCGTTCGGCGAGTGCCGGAACCGTTTAAAGTAGCAGACGCGATGTTTTCACAGGCACGCCTGGCCGGCCTTGAGCGCGTGTCAGACGAGACGTGTTGTGCTCCTGACATTAGGAAGCTTTAGAATAGCGCACCGCGAGCCCTTGCGGTGCGGTCGCTGCCACTGCGCATGTGTCGTCGTAACGCCAATCGGCGTTCGCGTTCGTAGACGGACGCAGAAAATCCGAAATTCCGTGCGGCAATCGCAGTGTGGCCCGCAAGTGCTGGTTTCGAGGCTACAATGTCGCTGCGATCGTGAGTTACGGTTTGCAGCAGGGCAAACTCTATTTTAAAACTCGTATGACGCCTGCAGCGCTTGCGAACGGTATTCTAAAGCTCCCTATTAAGTTGGCGTCCGCAACAGCTCTGCGGACTCAGCCTGCCAGCCATTTTCAATGGCAGGATGTGTCCGCAGAGCTGCTGCGGACGCCCAACTTAATTGGCTGATTAGAGAGATGGGGACCCACAGCCACCCGCGTGCATACGGTCACGTGGTATGGTCGTGCGTTTTTTTTTGTACTCTGAGCTGCACCCACGGCGAATTCAAAGGAACAGAAGGCGGCGTGGTGTAAAGCTTCAGGACAACGCGTGTAAAGCTTTACGTTTGCGTTGCGCATGAGATGCAAGCTAACGTCTTGCGGCTTTTGTTGAGAGATTTAAAATACCGTACGCAAAGATTACGGCGTCGAGGGCGTAACTTGGCGTAGCGTTGGGAGCCTCACTTAACGGGAGCCTGCAAGAGGTTTTCGTACGGCCGATGCGCAACGCAAACGCGAAGACTTGCGTGCAATTTCTTAATACTCTGTTATTTGGATAATGGTTGGTTTTTGCCGCAGTGCTGGGTAATGCAAAACTTGTGTTAACGATCAAGAGAGAGACAGAGAATAAGGATGAAGGATAAAGGATAGGCAGGGAGGTTAACCATGGCTGAGCCTGGTAGGCTACCTTGCACTGAGGGGGGGGGGGGTTACAGAGAAGAATCATCAAGGCTCTATGGTACAAACTAATGCGAATCGAGTTTGGCGCATATACAAGTGAAATCGCGGTTTAGCAGTCAGATCGCAATATGCCCTGATAGCGATAAAATGCGGCGGGTATCAACTGAAGCTTGATCACGATCAAAAGTGCCCGTGTAGAACATGTGTCACGGAGCAAACGAAAGTGGGTTTGCTTTACCACGGTGGTAATTGCGCGTGTCTTGCTTGCATAAAAGAGCCGTGCTGAAGTGGAGTGCATCTCTGCATCGTAGGGTTGGTCTGCTTAAAAAACTAATAATTTAGAGTTTAAAGTCCCAAAAACCCTGAAATGATTATCAAAGACACTGTAGCGATGGGCTTTGGAAATTCGGACCATTTGGTGTTCTTTAACGCGCACTGACATCGCACAGTAGATAGACCTCTACCTTTCCGACTCCGCCGAAATGCTACCGCTACGGCCGGGATCGAGATATAGACCATCGAATCAGTAACTTCGGATCAGTAGTGCTTAAACGTTAGAAGCCTCGCTTTCATAGGTCATGGTATAAAAAATAATCTTAATAAAGTACAAGCTTTGTAAGTGTTCATTCACGAAAAATTGGTGCTACCGACTAACCACAGTTCTCGACACATTTGGGTCATGGTTGACTTTTGGGAAGTGGGGAAGCCGTGTGCCAAAGTAACCAAGCGAGAGATATGTAAAGACGCTATATAGGAAAAGTGGTGAGGTTAGCCAGGCGCACGTCTGGTTTGTCCCCCTACAGCGGGACAAGGAATAAAGGGACGAATGGAGAGACAGAAGAAAAAGAGTGTGGGACGAAATTACGCGCACACTTGGAGGATCGCGTCAAGTGTACGGGAGAGTCGTTTGGAGATCTGTTTGCTTTAGGCCTTTCAGCAGCTGACCGAAAGAGACACTACGGATGCTCTGTTATGAATGGCAGTACGATGCTTGCAGGCCCCAAACACATGGCCGAATGGCGAGGCCGTGGACATCCTTGCGGATGACCATTACGAGCAGAATCGAGACTATTACCTGTGGATGGGCAAGGAGGTTGCGAAGATGCTTCTAGCGGAACATCAGGCCCGCTGTTCCTTGCAATGTGAGTGATTCAAGAACGCACGGATATTATCGTTGTGGAATTATGGAGAGTGTTTGTTGTTTCCACGGCGAAAATGTTCCTTTTAGGCTTAAGAATAAGTCTGAGGCAGATTTTCTGTACGGACGCAAGGTGGGTCGTCATCGTATGTGTAGCGAGTGGTCTATGGTTTGTGCAGTAGCTTACGTAACGGTAAAAGCGAAAGTGTGATACTGATGCAAAGAAGCTCACCAACTAGTGCAAAGTGTAAAATGGTGTTGCTTTGAAACGGTGGAACTCATCGGAGCGAACTTTTGTGACACAGTTATTGTCACCTGGCTGGCTTTAGTTTCATTCTTTTACGGTGCGCTAAACTTTTCTGCCATGACTGGTGCGTCATGCAGATACACGCGCATCCGTTCAAGTGATCTGAAGAAACCAGGATCATTTCTCCATTCCACGTCTCGGTATCCCATAGAGAAATATACTATATAAAGAGTGGCCACTCAAGCCTTTTCCTGGCCGAGCAAGGAAAGGTCTGACCAACCGCTTAGACCAACCACGTACCCATGCTCGCTTATACTCCTTTGTCAAGACTGTGTAATAGCCGCCTCAGGAGGACATTGAAAACCGAAGTTTTGGCTTCAAATTTGTTCTGCACAGAGGGTGTACATTCATTGGGTTAGATGTACAGCCGCGGCAACGTCTGCGTAGAGCACGCGAGCCATCGGTTTTTGCTTTGCGGCACGAAACCTTGAGGGAGTGTCGGGCTCCGACGTGGTCAGCCTGACAACTATACCACGCATGCTCCTGATGCACCATTTCAGAGCCCGAAAATGCCTAAAGCTTTCTAGCCGCCGGGCGAAAACGGGCTGCTTGCGTGCTCTATACGGACGTGGCTACGGCTGCACTGTACATCTATTCCCTTTGTGGGAGCACGGGGTGTGCGCCTATTGGTAAAAAAAAAAA